>JZKD02S1676000.1:36103-56914 GCA_000966675.3 Picea glauca
GTTTTTTCCAAAGAGAATCTCAGGGAAGCTTATGGCCACATGTAGAAGAGGTCATGCCCGGATGAGCCATGATCCATTTTCAGAGTTCTATTAGTCATTTTTGGGGTTTTTATGTATTCTGATATCAATGGTACAGTCTTTTTTTCCATTGGAGTTGAGCAACATCTTGTAAAAAAACTTTTTACTAATTAATCCCAGAGAGCCAAGTTCATTATGGAGGCTCAAGGAGATGTAGCCCGGAGGGGGGTGAACTCCTTTATCAACTTGTTCTTGTTGTGAGTTTGATGGTTTATTTGCTGCAAGTTGTGTTGCTGTGTATTTGTTTAAAGTACATGTTTAACCATCTAAAAGAACAATTTCTCACACATAAGCATTTACAAGAAGATACATGAACTTAACACATAAGTTTATTTTGCATATTTATACACATAAAGCAAGGTCCTGTAAAGTTTATTTTATTGAAGTAGAGGGTGCTTGCATAGCATAACAAGTCAGCCTTCTATTTTCAGATCAGTATACCACCTAAATTGGGAAACTTGAGGGAGCTTTTTCAACTGTCTATATATAGCCTAGGTAATATTTTGGCTTATATCCCATCCGAAATAGAAAATTGCAAAAAACTTGATTGGCTGGATTTAGGATGGAAAACAATTCAGGGCTCCATCCCGATGAGTATATTCCATCTTCTGGTTCTCTCCACCCTAAGTTTGGTTGCCAATAGCCAGGCAGTATACCTGAAGCCATTGCCAATTTGACTCAATTGACTTACTTAGATCTTTCTAAGAATGTGTTTTTGGTGGCATCCCTCGAGGCTATCATTATTTTGAATTAGTTGACCTACTTAGATCTTTCTATAAATGTGTTTTATAAATGTGTTTTTTAGTGGTATCCCGAAAGGCATTGGCAATTTAAGTATGCCTGAAACAATTTACTTTCATTTGAACAATTTGATGGGGAACATACCTGAAACAATTGGAAATTTGACCCAATTGGGCACCCTACATTTTGGTGTAAATATGTTCATAGAGTACATACCTGAAGCAATTAGGAATTTGACCCAGTTAGGCACCCTACATCTCGGTGTAAATCTGCTCATCAATGGCATACTTGAAGGGATTACAAAATTTAGTAAGTTGAACTATCTACATCTTGGTACCAACATGATAATGGGTAGCATACATGAGGGCACTAGCAATTTGAGCGAGCTTAAATACATTTATTTGGGTGTTAACAATCTCACAGGTACAATTCCCAAGAGTGTGGGAGAATGTGTAGCACTATAAGAGTTGGATTTCTTTGAAAACAATTTTAATGGAAATATTCCCAAGTCTTCAGGAAACTGCAAGTTTATGATGGTTTTGACATTAACAAACAACTTGTTTCCAAGTATAATACATCCAACATTAAATACATGTACATAATTATAGAAGTTAAAGTTGTCTGAGAGCAAACTTAGTGGTACTCTAGACATAGACTTTCCAGTTTCTATGGAAATTTTCTCTGCTTCTCATAATAACTTTTCTGGGACCATCCTACATCTTTGGCCCTCTATACCTACTAGATTTAGGAAATAATGGATTAATAGGTGAGTTTCCTGATTACCTTGCATTTTTTTAAGGGGCATGACCACTAATGCTCCTAAGGATGCTTCAACACAATAGATGGAGATGGTGTTGGGACATGGTGGTATGCATAGCACAACAGTTAGAGAGTCATAGCCAATGATGAGGTGACAGTCTTATGAGGGGATATCTAAACAGAGACAATGGGCATAGGGTACGGTTCATCTAGGGAGACCTTCAATCATAGATAGTGTGTGCAATTTTATGGTGGGGAAAATACGAGTAGAGGTTATCACAGGGAAATTCAGACCATCAGTCAACACCTTGGGGCACAGGTTCATGGTAGGAGGCAGGCTAGTAGAGGATGTTACATGGAGTGACAACCACATTAGGCAAAGCTTGGGTCAATGATTTTTTGAGGACAAACAATTTTGGGAAGGGAGGACTCTAATGTCCCTTTCCAAATAACAGATTAGCCTATACACTCTCCCTATAGGCTATAATCAGTGGGAAAGGGGAGACTATGGAGTTTAATTGATATCACTAGCTTATTGAAGCTAAATTATAAATGTGACATTAGTTAATTAAAACAAAGCTATAAAGTGACTATAATTAATAGAGAAAATAACCTTATAAGTCACTTTAATTATCATATGTGATGGGCCACACTATTTTATCTTCCATTATTCATCATCATGACCATTTCCGCACAACTTGCCTTTGGTTCTGTTGCATTATGACGATTTTCGTAAAATGGGGTTATTATTCAGCATATTTTAATTAATTACGCTAAAGGTACTATTTGGAGCTTGTTTCTTGGAGAAATACCTTGGTGTAATAGCTCGTTGGAACCGGGGTAAAAATATCTACAGGATAGGATGATGAAAAGTGACTTCCAGTGGCAAAAGAAATCATAAAGGAAAATTAATCACTTTTTGGGGTTAAAAAGGTAAACAAATTAATAAAGTGATTTTAGAGAAAATATTAAAAGATGAATTAAAAGTCACTTAAGGAGAAAAAATGTGAGAAGGGTATAAAGAAGATATAGGGGCTCATTTCCTCTCATTATGCATGTTATGTTTTTCAGTTGAGATTGTGGAGAACTCAAGGAGCTTTGGAGGCTTAGGGTTTGGAGAAAAACCTTAGATCTGGTTTCAATGGTGAGAGATCCACTCTAGCTAGAGTGTTTGGTTTCAATGGGGAGATCTCACTCTAGCCAAATATCCTGTAGGTATTCTTCTACATGAATTGGAGTTACCATTGCATTCTCTTGTGGCACAAATATTTTATTTTGTAGGGGCGAATTATTGCTAGAGGAGCCGTATTTAGAGGCCAAGATCTTCATTTCTAGAGTTGGATTGAGAATTTATCTCTACGGAATGAATTGTACTCATCTTGGGTGAATTTTGGAGAAGGGTTTGAGTGCCATTCCTTCAGAAAATCAATTGATTAGTGGTTGGGCGAAATTATTGAAGCAGGGCGAATTATTGGCACTTGGTAGCTCGGTTATCATGTGGCAGATTGTATTCTTGGAGGAGATTTATTGTGGGTACCCTTTGGAGGGTTTCTAGAGTCAGTTTTTTGCAGATTTTTAGATTTTGGAGCCTTCTACATCAACTATATAATTTTGTATCAGATTTACATTAGATTTGTTCACCCATGTGTTGAGGTTAGCAAATTAAATAATAAAATCAGAACTGAATTATTTTGGCTTCATTGTGTATGGGATTTTCTTAGTATTGTTTCCTATGTATTTCTTGTGGAATTTACATGTCATTTCATGTCAAAAAAACCACCATACATAAGAAAGAAAAACTATGATGAAAGCTATAGCCATATGTATGCAAAGTGTTTGAAAAAACACTTCAACCAACCAACTGCAAATAAACATAAAAAAAACCATAAATTCAGAACAATCACTCATTTGGAAGGGATTAGGTGTTGCAAATGATGTGTTTGAAATAATATTCAACCCTTAAACTTGAGTTAATTGGGACAACAAGTATTGAAGTGATTTCAAGGGAGTTGGGAGCTTGTATGCTAATTGTTTGACGAAATTACTCAACCACATAAATCTGAATTTTACATCAGATTTGGTTGGGGATAGTACAATTAACCTTATGGATTAGGCTAAGAGAGACAAAGGAGAGAAAATAGATTCATGGTTCAGTTGTGTGATAGAGTGCAGGAGAGTAAGAGAGGAGAACTAAGGCACACTTGTTGAGGAGGGCGCAATCTAGCTTGGAGAAGCATTCATGGAGGCTAGGCACACTTGTTGGATGGAGGACTCACTTGTTGGATGGAGGGCACAAGTCTAGCAGACACGTTTTGGTAGAAGGCGCAACCATTATTTGAGGAGAGGCACACCGAGAGAGGTGCGTACTTGTTGTGGAGCAAGGGCACACAAATTAATGAGGGTGCACTTCATTAGCAAGTCACTCAAGCAAGGAGAGGGCGCAAGTCTACACTAGTAGGCACAAAGGAAAGGGGCGCAGAAGTCCAAAAGGGGGGCCATATTCAAGGAACTCTAAAGAATATCTGAGATAGATTGTTGTTGTAACAGGTTCCATTGTTTCATTTCCTTTGTTGTACATTTTCTTTGAAAAATCCATATATACATCTCTCTCTTATTGGTTTTCCCCAGGGGGGTTTTTCCAGGGTCATGTTGACCAAAGACCCATGTGTTCATTTCTCATGTTTTCTTATTACTTTCATCTTTGTCATGTTGACAAATGTCATGTTTGGAAGGGATTAGGTGTGCTTATTAAGGATTGTGTGACTGTCCTAAAAACAATAGAGTAACAGTTTGTATACTTGAAACTTAGTGCCTAACAACAGGTCAAAGACAGACCTCTGTTGGTAGCCTTTTAGTACCTCAAAATTTGACATCCTCTCATAAGCAAGACATCTGAAATTCAATTCAAGAACACCATTAACCATTGCCTTGACATGAGGCTTACAATCAATCTCCTGGTTTGGATCCATGAACTTATGTAAAATCCCACATTGAATCTTGCACAAGGCTAAATTTTTGAGTCCGATATCTTTTTTCTCCCATGTTATGTCAATGGATTTCTTAGCGGATATTAGCTCTACCATAACTACATTGAAGTTGTAAACATTTCTCTTGTCACCCACTATTCTAAGCATCCTAAGGGCTCTCACACTGCAACCGAGATCTTTCTTGTATTTTCTTTTGAATTTCTAAGTAAAATGATTAAGTAAACATTTGTCAAAGTCCTCACTACCCAAATGGATATCTACTATTGTGGCCTTTGAAGAGAAATGAAGTACTACCAGGCTGCTAAATCTAGTCTATCTTTGACTAGATTTTTTCTCTAAGTTTGACTTCCCAAATCTGTCATTTGTTACCTTTTGGACAACAAACTGTTTGGTTACTTTCTGCTGATAATTTTTGTGGTTAAGTGTCCTTTTGAGGTGCCCTTGAAAGTGTTTTTCATACCAATGATTAGCACATACAATATAGCTCAAAACACATAACACTCCTCTGAATCTTTACAACTCTAAATGTCGATCTAACAATTCTAAGCATGCATGAAATTGACACATATGTTTTTGGTCAACATGACCCTGGAAAAACCCCCCACGGGGAAAACCAGTTTGGAGTAAATGTATATAGAAGGCCTCAAAGAAAAATGTACAACACAAAAAACATTTACAAGTGAACCTGCTACAATAGAAACCCTTCTCAGAAGCCTTGGAATCCCTTGAATATGTCCCTGCTAGCCTCTTGAAGCAAAGTGTCATTTTTCCTTGGTGTGCCCCTCCTACTTTGCTAGCCTTTGGTCCTCTTCCCTTGTGCCTTTGCCTTTGTCTTTGAGATGCTTTTCCTTTTCCTTTTCACACTTGATCCTTGGTGAAACCCTTTCCCTCTTTCCTTGGAATTAACACCCTCTACATAAGTGTGCCCTCCTCCATGGCTTTGTGCGCACCTCTATCCTTGTGGTGGAATGTTGGTCTAGGACAAGTCTATCCTTGAGGCTATCCAAGTTTACTAGATGTAATTCACCTAGATCTTGAAAGGTATTCTAGAACAAATCCAGGAATTATGTTATATATTCATTTGGTTTGGGGCAAGAGCGAAAAAGGGAATGTATTTGGTCTCCTAGGGGAAACTATCAATTCCAAAATTTCAAGGAAGGTAGGAGCTCAAAAATATTTTAAAGTTATGAAATTCTCTAGCTACAAAGAATATATGGAGGATTTTGCAAGGAAAAGGAATATGGGTACAAGTCATAAAGGAAAAATGCCCTGCCCCAAGCTCCATTGAGATTAAGGACCCCCATTAAAAAAAGCATTGATCATTTGGAAATAAACTACTTTGGCTTTCTCCTTGATTGGGAAATGGTCGATTTGGAGAGTGGGAAAGGGGGAGAAGGTTTAGGGAGGACTAGACCCATGGACTAGAAGCGAGGAATCTCACAAATTTCCAATATAAATCATACATTGAACTCAATTTCAAAGGATACCATACTTTGAGTCATATAAGAAGGGAACCTTTAGTGAATAATCAACAACAATGCTTCTCATGGAGCAAGGTGGATCTTAAGGAGGAATTTGCAGATGTTTGGAAGACTTACATCGAAATCCTTAGGAAATGTTGTGCATATATGATGAGGAATATGAAGTTATATGGTCTCTAAACCCCTCTAGGGGTTACAAACCGAACATTGGATACAAGGCCCTACCATCAGAAGGAACTGAGAATCCCTGAGAATCCACCACTATGGTGGTGGAAACCCATCTAAAAATTTAAATTCCCTGCTAAATAAAAAAAATTCATGTGTCTCCTCCTCAACAATAGGGCGCTTACTTGGGATATCCTCAAAAAAATAATCTTTGAAGGACCTGGTAGATGTTATCTTTGTAAATTATATTTAGAAACCAACTCCCACCTCATCATCTCTTGCCATTTCTTGCAACAAGTTTGGAAAGAAATAGAAGTATTAAGAAGAGTTCATAACACTTGGGAAGGGGGCACCATTAAACAAGCTCTTAGAAGATGGTGTCAAAACAAGGACACAAAGAGGTACAAATCTCTCCCCCTCACTTATGCTTGGGGAATCTGGCTAGACAAAAACGCCAAACTATTCGAGGGTATGGACACCTTGCCTCTCAAATGTGCCACTCAAACCCTCAAAATCCTAAATGCTTATCCTCAATTTTTCTCTCCTCCACCTCATAATCAAGTTTCAACAAGTCACACAAACTAAGAAATTCCTTGGGATTTCTTTGATGGAGCTTCACAAGGTACTCCATCCAGAGGTGGGGCTGGGGGAATTATATTCCTCTCCTCAAACCATACCATCTCATTCAAAGATGGAATCGGACAAGCCACAAACAATTTTAGTGAACTTATGGCTCTTAAACTAGTCCTCATACTATCCCTCGAAAGAGGAGTTTCACAGATTCAAATTCATGGAGACACACTTTTAGTCATTCAATGGATGAAAGGAGACTTCACACTGACAAATTGTATGCTCCAACATTTATTTCAAGATATCAATAATTTGCAAACAAGTTTCACTCATCTCTCCTTTTCCCATGTCTACAAGGACAAAAATACAAAAGCAGACAAGATTTCCAAAGAAGGATTGAAGTTGCACAAAAGAATCTAGGAAATCCTTGAATACTCTCAAGGATAAGCTTCTTCTTATCCTCATGACCCTTGGTTTTAACTTTTTCACTTTATTTGAGATTATGGATCAATGATCTCAACACCTGTAAATTTTTTAATCTTTTTAAGAACTATATGTATATTTCTAAAGAATATTGAAGTTGAATTTTTTGGAAATGGATTGTTACACGATAGTGATAGAAGCAAGACAAAATTTCTTGACTTACATAGACTGTTGATTTTTTTCGTGCAATAGAATCTAATGAATACTATTAAGTCTCTCATATCTATGGCTTTTTGAGGCACTCTGAAATACTACTCAATATCTATATTGTAATACTACTCAATATCTATATCTATATTGAAATTACTTATCTAACCTCTTAAATTTGGTTTACCTCCCTCAACAAAAGAGATTAACAAAATTACAACAAACAAAATTAATTTAATAGAAACAATGTTAATAAAAAAGCTTAATAATTTAGAAATTATTATAATAAATAAAATTTAGGTAAAGTAAAAATATAAATATGTAATCCTTTAGTTTTCGTTGTAATAAGAATTTTAAGTTATGAGCCAGAAGCAAAAGGCATTGGTTAACTATTCTAGAAAATGTTTTTTTTCACTGGAATCAGGTGACATAAATCTACACAAAATCATTATTTTTTGTTGTTTAAAATCCATTTCTGAATGCAGAAATGGATACAACATGATGAAAAACCCCGAGGTGTTCATATTATACATAAATAATCACTCAATTCGATGGATTTGACAATTTTTTGCTGGATTTTGAATAAATGTCCCTGGAAAAAATCGCAAAAAAACCTTCATTTAGTAGAACGTTTAGACTACGGAAAACAGAACATATATGGCCATTATAGTTAGATTGATAATGACCATATATGCTAGCTTGATAATGACTATATATAATTTTGCAGTAAATACAATTTCACTAAAAATACATTGAGCCCAAGTAATGGAAATGGAAGAACAAATCACTATGCTAAAAGAAAAGGTAGTTATTCTAGCATACAAGCTAACATATATGGTCATTATCAAGAAACTCAATTTAAGGAGAGGGCAATGTCACGATGACCCATGAACATATGAAAGTGACATTGAGGCAACAAGACAACACATGCTTGCATGTGGTAGACTTCAAAATAGAGTACATGGAGAAAAAGATTCAATGTGGCACTGGGGATTTCATTCAAGAGATAAGGACAATTGTGGTGGACACACCTCTGTTGCACCTATAAGAGACCTATTATTAGCATGAGTGAATACCACAAGGATGATATTTATCTAGAGGAGTATGGGTCCAACAAAGGAACTACAAGTAGCCATGAAGACTAAACATCGATGGAGTAAATGTATAGCTCCTTTCATTGGCATCACTCCCTCTTCTCTGGGGTATTTAGAATTGGCCAAGTCCAAAGGATTAGTGAAAAATGCTCTCAAGAATTTTTTCAATGATGCTTCCAACCATATAAGTTCTTTCATCACCTAACCATGAAGCTGTATTCTTCCTTCCATATTTATTTGTTGGACCCCGTACTTATTTTCGGAGTAAGTTAACTCGAGATAAAACAGACCCATTTTTCAGGAAAAAAAATGGGCCTGAATCCAGTCAGATTTTCAGGGGTATCTTGAGTTTAGCATGGATCAAAGTTTCATGCATTTCATAACTTTACCCCAGGGGTTTTTCCCCATTTTAAACCAAACCAGATGCTCAAAAAATCGACCAAAGTTTTGGATTGACTGAAAATTTAAAACCGCACCATCAAAAGACCTGCCAGAAAAATAGCTCGAGAGGGAAGATTGCTCCTGAGTTAGCCCACTCCCTTCTTTTCAACCGAGTGAATCTGTTTTAATCAAAATTGGACTCAAACTGGAGGAGTCTGAATTGACATCATCATCGACACACTTCACTATAGAAGGGACGTGGACGCACTTTTGTCCTTTAGAGATGTAGTCATATTCGATCCATCTGAATCCCTTCTTAATTGGATAGCACAAAAATCAAAGAACGTGTGCTCCTGGAATGATATTCGGTGAAGAAATCGCACAAATAGAGTGGTTTCGATAACACTTCATGGCATGGGAATGGAAGGTATTGTTTCACCATCTCTCGGTAGTCTTTCATTATTACGTACTTTCAATATTTCTAGTAACTGTCTGATAGGAATAATTCCACCCGAGCTTGGCCACCTTAAAGCGTTGGGGATACTTGATCTCAATGATAATTTTCTCTATGGTCTTATTCCAAAAGAAATGTGTAATTGTACAAATCCTCAACAGATCAAACTTTCACAAAACAACCTGACAGGGACCATACCAACAAAATTCGGTCTTCTATTCAAGTTGGAATATCTCTGTTTGAAGACCAATAATATTACTGGAAGTATCCCAACTTATTTGAGAAATTGCACGTCTCTCCAACAGTTGACCATTGG
This sequence comes from Picea glauca, assembly GCA_000966675.3. Taxonomy (NCBI): domain Eukaryota; kingdom Viridiplantae; phylum Streptophyta; class Pinopsida; order Pinales; family Pinaceae; genus Picea; species Picea glauca. Next base: position 45,760 of record JZKD02S1676000.1, read on the forward strand.
ATTCAACCATATGACTGGTCCAATTCCCCTTGAACTGGGCTTGCTACAAAACGTATACAAACTGGGTCTAGAGTCCAGCAAGTTGGAGGGTACCATTCCTCCATTTGTGGGAAACTGCTCTTCACTTAAAATTATATTTTTGGGGGGAAACAGATTGTTAGGAAGTATACCACCTAAATTGGGAAAGTTGAGGGAGCTTTTTCAACTGTCTATATATCGCCTAGGTAATATTTTGAGTTATATCCCATACGAAATAGAAAATTGCAAAAAACTTGATTGGCTGGATTTAGGATGAAACAAAATTCAGGGCACCATCCCGATGAGTATATTCCAGCTTCTGGTTCTCTCCACCCTAAGTTTGGTTGCCAATAGCCAGGTAGTATACCTGAGGCCATTGCCAATTTGACTCAATTGACTTACTTAGATCTTTCTAGGAATGCGTTTTTGGTGGCATCCCTCGAGGCTATCATTATTTTGAACTAGTTGACCTACTTAGATCCTTCTATAAATGTGTTTTATAAATGCATTTTCTAGTGGCATCCCGAAAGGCATTGGCAATTTAAGTATGCCTGAAACAATTTACTTTCATTTGAACAATTTAAAAGGGAACATACCTGAAACAATTGGAAATTTGACCCAATTGGGCACCCTACATTTTGGTGTAAATATGTTCATAGAGTACATACCTGAAGCAATTAGGAATTTGACCCAGTTAGGCACCCTACATCTTGGTGTAAATCTGCTCATCAATGGCATACTTGAAGGGATTACAAAATTTAGTAAGTTGAACTATCTACATCTTGGTACCAACATGATAATGGGTAGCATACATGAGGGCACTAGCAATTTGAGCGAGCTTAAATACATTTATTTGGGTGTTAACAATCTCACAGGTACAATTCCCAAGAGTGTGGGAGAATGTGTAGCACTTCAAGAATTGGATTTCTCTGAAAACAATTTCAATGGAAATATTCCCAAGTCTTTAGGAAACTGCAAGTTTATGATGGTTTTGACATTAACAAACAACTTGTTTCCGAGTATCATACATCCAACATTAAATACATGTACATAATTATAGAAGTTAAAGTTGTTCGAGAGAAAACTTAGTGGTACTCTAGACATAGACTTTCCAGTTTCTACGGAATTTTTCTATGCTTCTCATAATAACTTTTCTGGGACTATCCTACATCCTTGGCCCTCTATACCTACTAGATTTAGGAAATAATGGATTAATAGGTGAGTTGCCTGATTACCTTGCATTTTTTTAAGGGGCATGACCACTAATGCTCCTAAGGATGCTTCAACACAACAGATGGAGATGGTGTTGGTACATGGTGGTATGCATAGCACAACAGTTAGAGAGTCATAGCCATTGATGAGGCGACAGTCTTATGAGGGGATATCCAAATAGAGACAATGGGCACAGGGTACGGTTCATTTAGGGAGACCTTCAGTCATAGATAGTGTGTGCACATTTATGGTGGGGAAAATACCAGTAGAGGTTATCACAGGGAAATCCAGACCATCAATCAAAACCTTGGGGCACAAGTTCATGGTAGGAGGTAGGCTAGTAGAGGATGTTACATGGAGTGACAGCCACATTAGGCAGAGCTTGGGTCAACGATTTTTTGAGGACAAACAATTTTGGGAAGGGAGCACTGTAATGTCCCTTTCCAAATGACAAATTAGCCTATACACTCTCCCTATAGGCTATAATCTGTGGGAAAGGGGAGACTATGGAGTTTAATTGATATCACTAGCTTATTGAAGCTAAATTATAAATGTGACATTAGTTAATTAAAATAAGGCTATAAAGTGATTATGATTAATAGAGAAAATAACCTTATAAGTCACTTTAATTATCATATGTGACAGGCCACACTATTTTATCTTCCATTATTCATCATCGTGACCATTTCCGCACAACTTGCCTTTGGTTCCGTTGCATTTTGACGATTTTTGTAAAACAGGGTTATTATTCAACATATTTTAATTAATTACGCTAAAGGTACTATTTGAAGCTTGTTTCTTGGAGAAATACCTTTGTGTAATAGCTCGTTGGAACCGGGGTAAAAATATCTACAGGATAGGATGATGAAAAGTGACTTCCAGTGGCAAGAGAAATCATAAAGGAAAATTAATCACTTTTTGGAGTTAAAAAGGTAAACAAATTAATAAAGTGATTTTAGAGAAAATATTAAAAGATGAATTAAAAGTCACTTAAGGAGAAAAAATGTGAGAAGGGTATAAAGAAGATATAGGGGCTCATTTCCTCTCATTATGCATGTTATTTTTTGAGTTGAGATTGTGGAGAACTCAAGGAGCTTTGGAGGCTTAGGGTTTGGAGAAAAACCCTAGATCTAGTTTCAGTGGTGAGAGATCCACTCTAGCTAGAGTGTTTGGTTTCAGTGGGGAGATCTCACTCTAGCCAAATATCCTATAGGTATTCTTCTACAAGAATTGGAGTTACCATTGCATTCTCTTGTGGCACAAATATTTTATTTTGCAGAGGCGAATTATTGCTAGAGGAGCCGTATTTAGAGGCCAAGATCTTCATTTCTAGAGTTGGATTGAGCATTTATCTCTTGGGAATGAATTGTACTCATCTTGGGTGAATTTTGGAGAAGGGTTTGAGTGCCATTCCTTCAGAAAATCAATTGATTAGTGGCTGGGCGAAATTATTGAAGCAAGGCGAATTATTGGCACTTGGTAGCTCAGTTATCATGTGGCAGATTGCATTCTTGGAGGAGATTTATTGTGGGTACCCTTTGGAGGGTTTCTAGAGTTTGTTTTTTGCAGATTTTTAGTTTTTTGAGCCTTCTACATCAACTATATAATTTTGTATCAGATTTACATCAGATTTGTTCACCCATGTGTTGAGGTTAGCAAATTAAATAATAAAATCAGAACTGAGTTATTTTGGCTTCATTGTGTATGGGATTTTCTTAGTATTGTTTCCTATGTATTTCTTGTGGAATTTACATGTCATTTCATGTCAAAAAAACCACCATACATAAGAAACAAAACCTATGATGAAAGCTATAGCCATATATATGCAAAGTGTTTGAAAAAACACTTGAACAAACCAGTTGCAAATAAAAATAAAAAAAACCATAAATTCATAACAATCACTCATTTGGAAGGGATTAGGTGTTGCAAATGATGTGTTTGAAATAATATTCAACCCTTAAACTTGAGTTAATTGGGACAACAAGTATTGAAGTGATTTCAAGGGAGTTGGGAGCTTGTATGCTAATTGTTTGACGAAATTACTCAACCAATAAATTTGCTTTTTACATCAGATTTGGTTGGGGATAGTACAATTAGCCTTATGGATTAGGCTAAGAGAGACAAAGGAGGGAAAATAGATTCGTGGTTCAGTTGTGTGATAGAGTGAAGGAGAGTAAGAGAGGAGAACTAGGGCACACTTGTTGAGGAGGGCACAATCTATCTTGGAGAAGCATTCATGGAGGCTAGGCACACTTGTTGGATGGAGGGAGCAAGTCTAGCAGACACGTTTTGGTAGAGGGCGCAACCATTATTTGAGGAGAGGAACACCGAGAGAGGTGCATGCTTGTTGTGGAGGAAGGGCGCACAAATTAATGAGGGTGCACTTCATCAGCAAGTCACTCAAGCAAGGAGAGGGCGCAAGTCTACACTAGCAGGCACAAAGGAAAGGGGCGCAGAAGTCCAAAAGGGGGGCCATATTCAAGGAACTCCAAAGAAGATCTGAGATAGATTGTTGTTGTAACAAGTTCCATTGTTTCATTTCTTTTGTTGTACATTTCCTTTGAAAAATCCATATATACATCTCTCTCTTACTGGTTTTCCCCAGGGGGGTTTTTCCAGGGTCATGTTGACCAAAAACCCATGTGTTCATTTGTCATGTTTTCTTATTACTTTCATCTTTTTCATGTTGAAAAATGTCATGTTTGGAAGGGATTAGGTGTTTCTTATTAAGGATTGTGTGACTGTCCTAACAACAATAGAGTAACAGTTTGTATACTTGAAACTTAGTGCCTAACAGCAGGTCAAAGACAGACCTCTGCTGGTAGCCTTTTAGTACCTCAAAATTTGGCATCCTTCTCATAAGAAAAACATTTGAAATTCAATTCAACAACACCATTAACCATTGCCTTGACATGAGGCTTACAATCAATCTCCTGGTTTGGATCCATGAGCTTATGTAAAATCCCACATTGAATCTTGCACAAGGCTAAATTTCTAAGTTCGATATCTTTTTTCTCCCATGTTATGTCAATGGATTTCTTAGTGGATATTAGCTCTACCAGAAATACATTGAAGTTGTAAACATTGCTCTTGTCACCCACTATTCTAAGCATCCTAAGGGCTCTCACACTGCAACCGAGATCTTTCTTGTATTTTCTTTTGAATTTCTAAGTAAAATGATTAAGTAAACATTTGTCAAAGTCCTCACTGCCCAAATGGATATCTACTATTGTGGCCTTTGAAGAGAAATGAAGTACTACCAGGCTGCTAAATCTAGTCTATCTTTGACTAGATTTTTTCTCTAAGTTTGACTTCCCAAATCTGTCATTTGTTGCCTTTTGGACAACAAACTGTTTGGTTACTTTCTGCTGATAATTTTTGTGGTTAAGTGTCCTTTTGACATGCCCTTGAAAGTGTTTTTCATACCAATGATTAGCACATACAATATAGCTCAAAACACATAACACTCCTCTGAATCTTTACAACTCTAAATGTTGATCTAACAATTCTAAGCATGCATGAAATTGACACATATGTTTTTGGTCAACATGACCCTGGAAAAACCCCCCACGGGGAAAACCAGTTTGGAGTAAATGTATATAGAAGGTCTCAAAGCAAAATGTACAACACAAAAAACATTTACAGGTGAACCTGCTACAATAGAAACCCTTCTCAGAAGCCTTGGAATCCCTTGAATATGTCCCTGCTAGCCTCTTGAAGCAAGGTGTCATTTTCCCTTGGTGTGCCCCTCCTACTTTGCTAGCCTTTGGTCCTCTTCCCTTGTGCCTTTGCCTTTGTCTTTGAGATTCTTTTCATTTTCCGTTTCACACTTGATCCTTGGTGAAACCCTTTCCCTCTTGCCTTGGAATTCACATCCTCTACATAAGTGCGCCCTCCTCCATGGCTTTGTGCGCACCTCTCCTTAATGCACCCCTCCTCTAGAAAAAACCCAAACAAATGGAAGTGTGCCCTTAGCTTCCCACTAAGGCCTCCCCTCAGGCAATGTGCCCTTCCTCCTCCATGAATCCTCTCACAGATAAGGTGCACCCTCCTTGAAGATGTGTGCCTCTCCTCCTCCAAGTGCACCCTCAAGGTAGGAATGCACCTTAGCTCATGTGAGTGCCTCCTCCTCCATGGGAACAACTTCCTCCAAGCTATGCACCTTCCCACACCTCAAATAACAAACCCTCAACCTTGTGTGCCCTCCTCTCCTCAAGAAATGTGCCCAAGTGCTCTCCTCCTTCTCCTCTTCTCTCAAGTGAAGAATGAATCTCATCTTTGCCATATTCCCTCTTTTAGCCTCTCTTTGGCCAAACCCTAAAATATCAATGGCTTATATCCAATCTAGCCAAGTCTAATCAATGGGTGAGATCTAATCCAAAAATCTTACTTAGGAAACCCACTTTCTTTAGTTTGATTTATATCTGTTAACTCACCCACAAAGTGAATTAAATGTCACTTTAATGACTTTAGTGACATATTTCACTTTTGACTTAAATCTCCAAAGTCAAAATGAAATTAGAATCATAAAGTAAAGTAATGAAGGTAATAGTCTCCCCTTTGTGTTTAGAAACTCAAAAACACAAGAAACACCACTTTCCAACATACCCAAATCTCAACAGCCTTAACCTTAAAGATACCCTCTTCAATAATTAATAGAAAAACATCAAATGTTCCCCAGTAGATCAAAAATCAAAACATTTTTCTCACCATTAGAGCTAGCCTTTTTGTCGAGACCATAAGCAATTGCAGCTGCAGTCGGTTCATTGATGATTCTCATCACCTTTATTCCATAAATGATGTTGGCATCCTTTGTGATCTCGCTCGTGAGTGTTTGCATAGATCACTTCTTAGATGCAAATTGGTAAAAGATGAGCAAAGATATTGTTGTTTGTGTAGAAGCCGGTATGCTTGTGTTGCGTCGAGATAGCTTCTCCCTTTTGTCACGAGGCTCCTTCACTAATGCCTCGTGACAACTCCTTATGAAATCACTATGGGCGACTTTCCTTCAACAACTCTCAAATATACATGTATGACCCTCTTAAACTCAGTTGTGCCACTCTCACTGGATCTTGGTTTGGAAAAATAGAACCCTATTTTTCTACCACTGTTAACTACATTACGCTTGGGCACAGAATTCCCCGTCATTGGCATTCATGACAAAAAGACCCCAACACAAAGCCAAGCCAAGCCAAGCCAATGAGATTATCTTACTCATGGGTGGAAGGCAAGGCTATGTATGAAAGAAATACAAAAACATGATATAAGTCCCCTCTCCCCAGCCACGGATATAAGTCAAGCCGATCGATTGAAAGAAAGAAATGAAATCATTCCTGGTTGCTGGTTCTTGGCAGGTGTTATGTTGGCGGTCTGATCACTCATGCAATTGCTTGCTGATCGTTGGGTGCAACTGAATAGGAGGATCAGAATTTTCCGGTGAATATACCTCTATATCTTCTCGATTGTCGAATTCTTCTTTTCAGTAAAGTGAATTCAATAACAATTCTGCTAAACGTTACTCGAAATCATTGGGAACTACTTGTAGATAGAGTTGAATTCTGATCAAATTAGAATTACTCGAAATCATTGGGAACTACTTGTCGAAATCCCGTCGCGTCTTTTCTGCCATCTAGATATTGAATCTGTACAAATGCCTTCGATCTGCATTCCTTTCACTTGGAACTGAATGAGTCTGGCTCTGATACCATATAAGAAATATATATGATGACGCACAAATCATAAATGATGAAGGATGAATGAGAGGAACCGAAAAATATATTCAATATTAGCTCTGATTTATCATTACATCTGATTCATCATTACATTACAATAGCGTTTGCTTTTTTTATAGAGATTGTAAATGATTATTAAATCCAATTACTATTTATGCAAGAGGAAATGATTGAATGATTATCTCAACCATCATCCAACAATAATTCAATCCCTGTTAAATCCAATTACTACTTATCCAAGAGGAAATGGTTGAATAATTATCTCAACCATCATCCAACAATAACTCAATCCCTCCCTAACAATTTGATATTATTATATAAGCAAGCCTTATAATCTAACATCCAAAGGATCTTAGCTAGAAGACATCCAAAGGATCTTAGATAGAAGGGCTTGATTAAGGTCAAGCCAAATATATAATAAAGGGATTCAATAATAAAAAGAAAGGCACATAGGAAATATGATATTCATTGTCTCTCACATTCAGATGTTGTAACCATTGAATTATCAATATTATATCTCCTATGTGTCTTTTTTTTTTTATGGTTGACCTAGATCTTATAACCATTGAATTATCAATATTATATCTCCTATGTGTTTTTCTTTTTATGGTTGACTTGCATTAAGAGCTAAATCAGGTCTTACGTAATCAAGTTTACCATTAGTCTTAAAAATTATAGAAAAGGAATTATCCAAAGCATCTTAGCTAGAAGGTTTGGATTAAGATTAAAATAAATATTTAATAAAGAGAGTTAATATAATAATACAAAGAAGCTCTTGGGCTGAACCCAAAACTTATTAAGATTAAAATTTCTATAATTCTTTAAATGGTCCCAAATTATCTATTAAAAAAACGGAGAATACATTCTTACCAATTGAAGTTTAGGGCCAAACACATTGAAGTAAACAAGGCAAAATTGTAGATCAACTTGACTTTTATAAGATAATGGAGGATATCCAATGTTTTGCTAAAGATATTTATGAGAAATCTCCACATTCCTTATCAGTTTAATGACAAAGTATATTTATATGAAAAACTATAATGGAAATATTATGGACACAATACAATCGAGAGTCGCTAACTATTAAAGAAACCATCTCTTATATGCATGCAAAATATGTTATGGACATGAAGTATTAGTTCTATAGTTACAAGCGAGAGGAATTCCAAAATACTTATGATAAAATTAAGTCTATAGAGATAAATCTAATGGGAGAAGTATGGACTTTTGTCCCATCCTGATTGACATCCACACATCTTACACTATATCAAAAAAATATTGTGAGGTGACTTGTTGTGGGGAATATGGTGGAACATGACATGAAATAGAGGACACGGTTCTATAGATAATCGAAGAGGAACAAGAAATTTTGAAGATAAAGGGTGGTGTCTAAAGACACCATTACAACATTTAAGTAGAGCGGATTGTGATCAAAACATCACAGTGCATGTTGCACATCTTGGTCCACATGATCTATTGCACAATCTCCATAATGAAAATGACCCAAGAGGTCTTCTTTTTATACCCTCAAGATCCAATTAATTTCCATAGAATCCGGAAGATCTTGTCCACATGTAACCGTTGGCTATTAGAGTCGACTCTGCCAATCTGCTTTTTCGAGTCAGCTCGATGGGACTCGACCCGAACTCATACACATCTAAATTGTAGTCGATTGTTGGGTTGGTTGATACATCGCTCAACTATCTTCGAATGTCCGACCGACATGCATGTCAACTACTTGATTGACTGGTGTAGTGTGTTTTTCGATCGTCTGACCCACTGGTGTAATGTGTTGATCGATCGCCTGACCCACTATATCCAGATGTAGGTCAACCTCTCGACCAATTGAACTCATGAGATGTGTGATGAACCATCAATGTTTGATGTTCCAACACCCCCCCATCAACACACAAATATGGAGATTTAGTAGGTGAAATTACATAATTATGAAACCCCCCATAATTGCAGCTTCCTGAATCCCATGAAATGTGTGGACCTTGATAAATCCGGCTTCAGCTAAAGGTTTGGTGAAGATATCAACAAGCTGATCTTTTGTGCTGCAATATTCAAGAGAGACAACATTCTCATGAACCAATTGTCTCAAATAGTGAGCATGGAGCTCAACATGCTTCATCTTGCTATGGGCAACAAGCTTGTCAACATGTATAACACTCTGCTATCAAAGCAGATTGTAGTCAAGGTCTGAATAGGAAGGCCAAGCTCTCCCAATAGTTGGCAAATCCAAATTGCTTGAGTACCTGCTTGAACGATACCACGATATTTTTCTTCTATAGTTGACAAAGAGACTACCTTCTAATTCTTGCATGATCACGCCAAAGGTCCAATGCTATAGAAAAACACATAGCTAGAAGTGGACTTCTGATCATCACCGTCACCAACCTAGTCGGAGTCTGTGTAGTCGACTAGCAAATCTGAACTTTGACAATACTTGATACCAAAATTAGTGGTACCCTTTAGATAGTGAACAATTTGTTTGACTACTTTCCAGTGGCTTTCTTTAGGGTCCTACATAAACTGAGAAACCACACTAACAACAAAGGAAATGTTAGGTCGACTATGAGTAAGATAAGTAAGACTGCCTACCAATTGTCAATAGAGTGTAGCATCGACTGCAGATGTTTGACAGGTTTTGGTAAGCTTTACCCCATATTGAAAAGGGGTAGTACAAGGATTTCAATCAATCATCTTAAAACATGTCAACAAATCCATCACATATTTAGAGTGAGAAATGAAAAAGCCATCACAAAGTAGTAATACATGAAGACCCAAAAAATAATGCAGAGTACCAAGATCTGCTATATCAAAAAAAGAGTCAGCAAGTTGTTTCTTCAATCTAAGTATGAGATCATTATTGTTGTTTGTAATGAGTAATCCATCTACATATACAACAACAATCAAAGTGTCTCCATTAGTACGGAGGACATACAAGCTGTGATTAGATTCACACTATTTGAAACCAAGTCGAAGAAAGAAATTGTCGATCTTAGCATACCAAGCCCAAGGAGCTTGCTTCAAACCATAAAGTGAATTCTTGAGTTGAAAAACTCAATTTGAATCTATCACAAAACCAGGTGGTTGTTACATGAAAATTTCTTGAGATAGGTCCCCATGATGAAAAACTATATTCACATTCATTTGATGGATTTTGCATCCAAAACGAGTATCAAGGGAAAGAATTAGTCGAATAGAATTCATCTTTGCAACAAGGGTAAAGGTTTCAGTGTAGTCGATTCCCTCTTGTTGATAAAATCCCTTCGCAACTAGGTGTGCTTTATGTCACTCAACAACAACTTCATAGGTAAACTTGGTCTTGAAGACCCCATCGACACTTCACAATGTTATTTTCTTACAGTTGGGGAACCAAGTCCCAAGTCTGATTTTCTTACAAAGAATCAATTTGTCTTCATGGCCTACTCCCATTCAGGTCATCCTTTATCACCTAAGTAGGTAACAGGATTGAAAGTTTCAAGTACACGAGTCATCAAGACAACGCTAACATGTTGTTTTTGACTTCGAGTTTTTCCTTCACAAGAGACATCTCTAGCATTAGTTCCAGCAACTTCAATTGTCTTGGTAGCCCATAGGGTAATACAAGAAACATGGGAACTATGGTTCACTTCAGTAGGCCAATCATAAGCCGAAGGTTCTTTAGTCGACCGATCAGTTGAAACAAAGGACGACAAACTAGTCGAATTAGAGGTCGACGGTCAAGTCAGAACAAGGAGAAAGTTCGTCTATCCATTCGAAGGACTGAAAAATGGAACAGAAGCACCAATGCCAGAGATAACATTAAAGGGATCATCTTGTCTAAATCCATAAGAGGCGTTCAACCACTTAACTCCGGAATAATTCTCATCAAACTGAATATTTTGAAATAATGATTTGTTGTTTGAAAGGATCAAACAGCCGATAGGCTTTTGACTCTTCAGAGTATCCCATCATAATGCAAGTATGTCTCTTTGCATCCAACATTTTTTTGCAATCATCAGGAATGTGAGCCCAGGAAATAGATCCAAACACATAGAGTGTTGATTAAGGTTGGTTTTCCTTGATGTCGACCCTTGAAGAAAGACCCGTAGCACAAAGGTTTGGGTAATGGACCCAATATTGTTTGATGTAAATATGACTCATTATTGTTTTGTCATTGTTGATAAGAAGTAAATATGGATGAA
>JZKD02S1676000.1:70751-88595 GCA_000966675.3 Picea glauca
CCCGCCACTCCCACCCACCCTTCGAGTAGTAAAGGGTTGAGGACCAAATACGCTTGTGCTATATGTTCAGAGTATGGCCATTATACCCATCATTGCCCAGTACTGCCATGCTTTCGGCAAACATTAGCCGCTGTACGCCAGAACTTCCAGAACCACCTCAGTCCTGCTATGTCCTCGGCAACGAATATCACTGACATACGCTATGTCACCACTTCAGTCAATGAACGTATGAGACACCCTTCCTCTCTCTACGATTCATTAGCTCATTTTACATACTAGTGTCCTATGGTCCTTGAATATAGACAATGTCAATTGGCCCTACTTCACCGACCCGCAGAGGCGATAATTGACATTACCTCATCACTAGAGGATCTTCATGTCATTTCCCCCAAGCCCGAGGCACTCCCAACACCTCCATGGTTCTTAGATGACGTATCTGAGGATTTAACCCCCAACCCCCCCAACTCTCCTGCTCATTCCCCCACGGACACTCTCCACCCAACCACCACAGGTACCCCTCAGTACTTCAATATATGGTTTATGTCGAGTGAACCCTCACCATCTCCTAACCATGTTCCCCCTGTTTCTTCACCAGGGGGCAACCACACAACCATTGTCACCGAGATCACTCCTCATGACCCCTTGTATTCCTGACAATTTCAATGCGACGAGGAAATACTGGAAGAGCTAAACCACCCAGACTCTCCCTGGGATGCGCTACATCACCGCACACTCTTCTTGCCACAGGAAGCCCCCATGCCTCCTAACCAAAAACCCATCTACACAATCGAAACCAAATACTTTATCCCATCAGGGCCTATCGATTGGTTAAAAAATCCCATTCCTGCCCCTGATGCTTTTGAAGAAGGTAATATGGCCAACATTTCCCCCACCATCAAAATCGACATTTCTATTAAAAATGGCATCGTCGAAGAAATCATCATTGGAGTTGCCTGCACTCCTCAGGAAATCACCGCATATAAAGATATCTTCCAGGAATATAGGGATATTTTCACTTGGTCATACATGAAAATGCCTGGCCTCAATCCCTCTATTGTCGAACATCACATTGACACCTGGCTCGACATCACACCAGTTCACCAAAAACAGCGACCACTACACCCATCCAAAGCCGCGGCTATCAAAGCCGAAATTGACAAATTACACGTTGTCAGTTTTATTTACCCCATCGCTTATACCTCATGGGTTTCCAACCCTGTACCCGTTGACAAAAAACAGGGCAATATCCGCGTTTGCACAGACTTTCGCGACCTCAATAATGCATGTTCCAAAGACAACTTTCCAACGCCTTTCATCAATCAAATTATCGACGACTGCATCGGCCACGAGGCTCTCTCCTTTAGGGACATATTCTCTGGCTATAACCAAATTCAAATCCACCCAGCTGATCAGTATAAAACCGCATTCACTACCCCATGGGGTAATTTTGCATATCGTGTCATGCCTTTCGGCTTAAAGAATGCCGACACAACTTTCCAGCGGGCAATGACATACATCTTTCACGATATGGATAAAATCATCCTCGTCTAATTGGACGACCTCACAGCTCGATCCAAGAAACGCACCCAACATCTCGATGATTTACGAATCATCTTTCAACGGTGTCGTCAGTACAACATCTGCTTGAATCCTCTCAAGTGTGTGTTCTGTGTCACCGCAGGGCACCTCCTCGATTTCATTGTTTCCCAAAGTGGTATTACCGTAGACCCTCTCAAAGTCCAAGCTATCACTGAAATTCCACCTCCCCGGAATTTACGGCAACTTCAGAGTCTACAGGGCAAAGCTAACTTTCTTAGATGCTTTGTCCCAGATTACACCATACGCGCACACGGTTTCCTCCGCTTACTACGTCACGACATCCCTTTTCACTAGGACGACCATGCCCAACAGTCATTTGACGATCTTAAAGAAACGCTTTCAAATGCACCTTTAATTAGTGCACCTGACTATAATTGCAACTACATCCTCTACATATCAGCTTTAGCTGTATCAGTAGTTGGTGTCCTCGTCTAGCTCAGAGATGAAAATCGTGAACACGTCATTTATTATGTTAGTAAGAACCTCTCAGGACCACCCTTGAAGTATGAACACGAAGAAAAACTTTCTCTTTCATTTGTCCTCACAGTCCAGAAACTGCGCCATTACATTCTGCTTCGCACCACCAAGGTCGTCGCAAATTCCAACCCTATGCAGTACTTGCTCAGTCGTCGGCAAGTTAATAGCAAATTCGCTCGATGGATCGTTATCCTTCAGGAGTATGACCTCGAGTTCTCAACACCTAAGAGTAAGAAGGCCCTCATTCTCACCGAACTTGTCATGACCCTCCCCTCTGACACCATTAGTGCCCCCGTCAATATCGACTTTCCCGATGAACATCTCTTTTACATTACTTCAGATGATCCTTGGTATGGAAACCTTCTCATCTACCTCCGAACTCAAAAGTTTGGTAACCACCTGTTGGAGACGGAGGTCACTCCTGGATTGCTAGCAGGAGCAGAGCCCAACGCCCATCAGTTTAATGTCACGATTTGTTTAAAAGGGGTGATCAAATGGAAGGAAACTCAGAACAATATCATCTCAACTCAGAAACTAGGCCAGGCACGCATGAACGAGTGAGGTCTTGATAAACTCCAAACAATGAGTTGTAGTAAAAGGGTGAGTAGGTGGAAGACTTTTATGAGAAGGGTGTGAAGGTCTGTCATAAACCTCAGGCTCATAACAGACTGGAGAAGAAAGCATTCGAACACAACATCCTTTACATTCAAACACAAAAAAACAGAGAATACAATAATGTCACAACAAATCCTTTATCATAACATAAATGTAACAATCCACGCGAATCATTCGACTGTGAACTCTCCAGCACAAGACAAAACATAGATGGAAAAAGAAAATTGTTTGTTATAAACCAAGAAATCTCAAACACAGAGGCATAACCAGGAAACCAGAATGTCTGCTGAAACTTTACAGTCGGGAGCTTAGCTCTACCATCGATAGATACAAAAATGGCAAAAATGCCTACATATACTCAAAACAACAACAGCAGCAGAACCAAGATACTACATTGAAGACTTTGCGTCTGCATGGCTTCTGACACTCTGCAGCCGCAATCTTTGAATAGTCGTGCAACTTATGGCAGACGTGATCGATCTTCTGACAGTTTCATCGGTGAATCGAAGTGCCTTTAATTCATTGCAGGACTTTCCCATTATGACGGATATGATGTCTAACCACCACCAACCGCTTCAATAACTGCTTTCTTGGGATTGAGGACGATCTGGCGAAATCAACACTTTGGGACGTGGGAGACTTCTTGCGCTGCCACCTGGAATAACTGAATGGCTTGAAGGATGGGTATGGAGGCCAACGCGGAGGATGGGGTGCATGACAGGAATGGTGGCGCCGGACTATCAGGTCGTGGAAGAAGTGGTGAGGTGTGAGAAGGGTGACAGAGGACAATTCATGGCGGAAAGGAGGAGGATGAGAGATAACGAACTTGCCTTTTGGTGAGAGGCTAACGTGGAAAGGAGCGGGACATGTGGCAAACGACAAGTGGATGATGAGAAGAGAGGTGGACCACGCGGACCAAGGAGTAGGGGTGGATGGGTGACACACGACAGCAGGAGAAAGGTGATTATAGAGGATGATATGATGGGAGAAGGGCCCACGTTGACTAAATACAGGGCAGCTGAGAAGGATGGGGCTGCATGAGCGCCGTTGATCCGGGTGCTATGATCTCGGCTGTTGGAAAGTTGCACCCACGATTCCAGACCCCCCCCCTCCGCTTAAAGGTAGAAAGGCAGGGGGGGGGGTCCAGAATCGTCTTCATCACCATTGATCTGGGCACGCTGATCTGGGCCATTGGAGAGGTGCACCCTCAATTCCGGACCACCCCCCCCGCTTAAAGGTAGAAAGGCAAGGGGGGTCCGGAATCCAATATGCGTCGTTGATTCGGGCGCTGCGATCCTTGCCATCCAGACTTGGCTTTCATTTAATCATGGGTGCATTAGCATATCGAACTTAGGACAAGTGGGTTTTCACCCATTCTTTTGCAATCTAACCCCCCCCCTAGAAGAAATATCGATAACATTTGGCTCCATGGGGGATAGAGTCGTCCCTGTGATGCTCTAAGAACTCTTTTGTAGACTTAGTGCCTTTGCTATTGGGCTATGGAGTCATTTATTAGTCCGAAAAACAAAAAACAAAAACAATATTTACAAAACAAAATGAAAAGAGCCGACTGCGGCTCACAGAAAACATTTCTTTAATAAATGCCCATTGACTGGGCCACTAAAAACTTCATTGCCTTCCAGACCCGACAACTTGTAAGTGTTGTTTGAAAATACTTCAAGGATCTTGAAAGGCCCGAACCAGAGGGCATCAAATTTACTATGTTTTCCCTTTTCCTGCCTTGGTGCATCCCATTTGAGCACCAGATCACCCTGCTCAAATTCCTTATTTTTGCTTTTCCTGTCAAAAGCCTGCTTGATCTTATGTTGATGATTGTGAGCTCTGTCCAGGACTTGTTCTCTGATCTGCTGTACCTCCACCATCTGATGAATCCTTCTGAGCACATGGTTAGGTTCTCCTCCATAGTCTTGAAGGAGATTTGCCATAGGTAAGGCGAGCTGAATGGGGAAAACGGCCTCGATTCCATAAACCAGTTGGAAGGGTGAGATTCCCAACAATTTATTTGTTGTCACCCAATCAGCCCAAAGAGAAAATTTGAGCTTTGAGTCCCAGGCCCTTTTGTTGTCCTCTAGTAGATTTTTGATAAGCTTGATTAGGATTTTATTGGAGGACTCTACCAGTCCGTTTCCCTGGGGATAGTAGGGAGTGGAATGAATCAGTGCAATCTCAAACTGTTCACAAAATTTAACCAGAGGCTCAGACTGAAACGGGGAAGCATTGTCAGTGACGATTTTGCTAGGGCAGCCGAATCTAGCTATGATGTCTTCCAGGAAGCTGATGATCACTTTGTGAGAAGTGCTTCTGGTAGGGATAGCTTCTATCCATTTGGTAAAGTAGTCGATTGCAGTCAAAATACATCTGTGCTGGCCACTTGAGGGAGGGTGAATTTCTCCGATGAAATCCAATCCCCACTGCCGAAAGGGTGCTGAAACTATTACAGGCTTTAGTGGCAGAGATTTGAGCTATTGCTTCCCTGAGAATTAATGGCATTTGATGCAAGCTCTAATTTCCTTGCAGACATCAGGAAATAAGGTGGGCCAGTAATATCCATCTCGGAGGATCTTGTGAGCTGTGGTCTTCCAAAAATAATGACCTCCACAGAGACCGCTATGGAAGTCGAATATAACCCTCTGGGCCTGCTGTGGGTCCAGACACCTTAGTAATACCCCCTGAGGGTCTTTCCAATACAAGGCCTGGTTTATGAGGCAATATCTGACAGCTTTGAGCTCTAATGCTCTTGCCTTGCTTTTTTCCATTCCATCGGGAGGCCTCAACTCGTGCAAAAAGTACAAGATGTCTTTATACCAGGGGCATGCTGTTAGTGGTACATTTCTTTGGGAACCCTTGTTGGATGACTCAGCTTGCTCATTGATGAAATTGATTCCCAAGGCCCTGCAATTTGATTCAACCAACAACTTGGCTAAACCTTGCCCTTTTATCATCTTGGTGGGCTTAATCTCCAGATCAAATTCCAGGATATTGGCGATCCATTTACCTCTTCTTCCGTCTATGTCAGGTTGTATAAGAATGTCCTTCACAGAAGCTGAAGGGACATATGCAGTGATCTTTGAATGCAAGACATAGACTCTGAAAGCTTTGAGAGCTTTCACCAAGGCATAAGCCTACTTCTCCATGATCTTGTATCGGAGTTCTGCGTCTCTCAGCGCCTTACTAAAGAAGGCAATAGGCTATTCTTGCCCCTGATCGTTTTCCTGCAGTAAGACTATTGATACTGTATCGCAAGAAGCAAAAGAAAATATCAGAAAATCTTTGGAATAATCGGGACTGATTAACACAGGAGCCTCAGTCAATGCTTTCTTTATTCGGGCAAAAGATTCTCTGGGTTCATAGGTCCACTTCACTTCATTTCCTTTTCTGAGCATGGTTGTGATGTGTTTCACCAACTCAGCAAAATTTGAGACAAACCTTCTCAGAAAATTAATTCTTCCCAAAAATGCCTGAACCTCTTTCTTATATCTGGGAAGTGACAGGGCCTGAATTGCTTCTACCCTGCCAGGATCAATTCTCACCCCCTCTGCTGACACTATATGGCCTAGTAACTTACCCTCTTGCATAGCAAACAATGATTTCCTGGGGTTTAAGGACAGGCCATATCTCCAGCACTTCAGGAAAACCCTCTTCAGGTGGCAGCGGTGCTCGTTATCAGTCTTGGAGAATACTGTTATGTCATCTAGGTAAATCACCACAAACTTATCCTTTTCCTCGATGAAGGCTATGTCCATGGCTCATTGAAAGGTTTCTCTTGCATTCATCAACCCAAATGGCATCTTGGCATACATGAATGTGCCCCACGGAGTGGTGAAGGTTGTCTTTTCTCTATCCTTAGGCATGACTGATATCTGATTGTAACCAGAAAAGCCATCAATCATAGATATCCTAGATGCACTAGTGACCTTCTGCAATATATGTTCCATGTTGGGCAGGGGATAATTGTCCTTCCTTGAACTCCTGTTCAGGTTCCTGAAATCGACATAGAGTCTGATTTCTCCATTATTCTTTCTCACTGGGACCAAATTGGCTACCCAGTCAGAGTATCCCAAGGGGACAATGATTTAGGCATCTAGCAGCTTCTTCACCTCCCTCTCCATGATAGGTAGCAACGTAGGATTTATCTGTCTCAGCTTCTTCTTGAATGGTCTAGCCTCCCCTTTCAGTGGGATCTTGTGCTCAATGACTGACGTGTCATACGTCTTGAGGTCTTCGTAGGTCCATGCAAACACCTCAGCAAACTCCCTCAGCAACTCAGTGTATTCGGCCCTCTGCTCCTTGGTCAAACTCCTTGACATGTTGACAAACTTGGGCTCCTCCGGTGTGCCTATGTTGCACTTAGTCGTATCAGCATCATCACCTGAAACTCTCCCCCCTACTACCACATCATTCCCATCGAACAATCTTTCTAATGGGATCAGACCCTTTGGTATGTGATTGCTCGGTAGTTGAATAATCTGATGGTCAGCAATTTCATTCAAAAACTCCCCAGGGTGATTGTCATCTTCCGTGTCAGGGTCCTCATCTATGTGCAATGAAGAAAAGTCATCTACTGATTGAAGAAACTTTTCGATCTCCTGATCATCCTCGAATACCTTCCAATGCTTGACATTGTCATGTACATCCGGTCTATATCTTATCTCGACCTCAGATTGGGTAGTGGGTAGCACAGGAACTTCGAACAAATTAACTGAAAAGGCTAGAAAGTCGGCTGGAGCATTTTCTTCCCTTGGAATGAAAGAGATGTTAAAAGCCAGGAAAGAATTATCAACTAGGTCCCATACCTCGTTCTTGTAATTCTTGAGTTGAGGATGCTTAGCCTGATAAACATTTTTGACCTGCTGGACAATCAGTTCTGCATCTCCAAACACAGCCATTTCTCTGATTCCCATCTCCTTTGTAGCTCTTAATCCTAGAACCAGAGCTTCATACTCTGCCACATTGTTGGTGACTTCAAATTCCATCTTGTATGACAGAGATATGGTCTCTTGAGAAGGGGATTTGAGTACCACTTCGGCGCCTGCACCTATACTAGAAGAAGCTCCGTCAAAGAACATATTCCAAACAGAGGTGGTTGGAGGAGGCATTTCTTGATTAGGACTGGGCTGCTTTCTGATTTGCAAAGGGGCCTCAAGAGTCTCAGTGACCTGTAACAGGCTAGACCCTAATCCAGTGTCAAGAGCAAAGATGGGATGATTAGTGGGGTCTGCTTCATCACTGACAATGTAGGCTAGCTGGGCTTCTCTGTACAACCTCCTATGTTCCCCTCCAAAGACTGGAATGGTGGCATATGTGAGGTCCATATGTAACATCCCTCCAAGTCTCTTAATCCAAGACCTTGACAACAACATGCCAAACTTGGGGGGAACATCAGCTACCACAATATCCATGATCATACTCTTCATGGGCAGCTAAAACAAAGAGACTACCAGGTCCTTGATGACTCCCAAACATTGCACTCTCCTGGAGTCAAAAGAATAAAGGTCATGATAGGCTCAAGTGAATTCCAGTCCTAATTCTTCCATGATAGCTTTGGGCATGAGGTTGTGAGAGGCTCCTAAATCCATCAAATAGTTATGCAAAACTTTGTCATGTATGTTCAGGGAGGTGTAGAAGGGAGGGCATGAATCATCTCTGTCTTCCACCATAGGGCCTAGGATAATTGCTGGATTTTCATCTTGGAGGTTTATGAAGTCTGTAGAGGGGCCTGAGGCTTCATATTTCAAAAGGTCAGAAAAACACTTTTTGAATTCACCATGTTTAATTAGCTTAGTGAGGGGCACAGGGATTCTGATCTTTTGGATCTCATGTTCGAAATTGAAAGGAGACGTGTGCTTTGGAATTTCTCTAGTTTCAGGAACATGATTTTGGACAATGGGAGAGAGGGGTTGGGCCTTCTTACCTCTGTGGCTGTCTGCTACCTCATCAACAGGATTCTCTTCTCTAGAGGACGGCTCCGGAACATCAGGTGTTGCTGCCTTCTTGTCGGATCTCAGGTTATATCTTCCTCGGCCACCGCTAATCTTGTCTCCCTTGCTCAGTTCATTCAGCTGACCGTTCATGAGAGACTCCTCGTATGCTGATTGAATCAGGTGAGGGAAAGGAGGAGTGACTTCTACAGAGTGAATTTTAGGCTCAGGCTCGTTTGTTTCTCCTTCTTCTTCATCAGCTACAAAACTGTTCTGGAAGGGAGCCTGAATTCTTTGGTCGTCTCTGTCTCTTTCCTTTTCTCTGTGCATGGTTGGAGGAGCAAAATTATTTGGCCTTCTGAAACCTGCTTTGTTCTCAGTGTTCTGAGGGCCTTTGCTAATTTGTTTCCTTTCCACCTTCAATCTCTCCATTTCTTCTTTCAGAAAGCTCATCACCTGGGCCAGCTCATTCACTTGAGGATGGGGCAGTGGTGGGCTAGAAGTTGAGGCTTCTGACTTTCCTTTCCTTCTATCTGCGTCGGCCCTGTTTCTCAGTCTGTCAGCTGCTAATATGTTGGATTCTACCTCTATAGCTGCATCTCGCATCTGAGCTAAGGAGGTGGCTCTTCTTTCTCTTAATAAAAGACAAAAATCAAGGTCAAATGCACCGGCATAGGAAATTTGGGCAGAGGCCTCTGAGGGTTTTATCTCTGCAGGAATCTTGTTATACATTTTGTTGAATCTTTTGGAGAAGTCTGAGACAGACTCTCCCTCCTGCTTCTTCAGAGACCCAAACTCAGTCATGTAATATATATAATCTTTTCTATCTCCCCACTGCCTCAGGAAAACAGTATCCAGGGCTTCAATTCCAGCGATAGATCCAGGGGCCAGTCCCCTGAACCACTTCCTTACTTCACCATCCAAGCTCTGAACAAAGACTCTCATCCAAACATCTTCATTTTCAATGTTCATATTGTCTGCATAACTGTAGAAAGCAGCTAGGTGCTCTTCTGCGGTTATGTCCCCTTCTCCAGTGAACTTGGGCATATACTTCAAGTAGTCTCCAGCAGGGAGAGGATTCATGGGATGGGGTAGGGCCAAAGGAGCATATCTAGCAGCGACTATGGCATTCATTCTATTTAGTGGGGGATTAGCACCAGCCATAGGGATATTAGGTGGAGGAGAACTCAGAGGAGAAGGAGTGCGAACTGGAGATGTAGGAAAAGAGGCTCTCGAAGGAGACGACGGGGAAAACAGAGAGAAGTCTAAGGGACCTAAATGTGCAGCTGCTTCCCTCCGTGCAGTAGTAGCAATAAAAGGAGAAGTAGTGAAACCTTCTGGGGCCTGAGGTCTGACTGAGGCACAACTTCCAGGGAGGGGGGAGTGACAAGGATTTCTTCCTCTGATACTACACCAGGAGGAGAAAACTCAGTAGGAACACTCCCGAAGTTCAAAAAATGGGAAACTTCAGAGGAAGGACTACTAGGAAGCTAAGAATAAGAAAATGGAGTTCTTACAGAAGGAGGAGGGGAAATACCTGATTCGGGTACGAAGCTTTCTTTTTGAGGAGCCTTTCCTCTTCTGAGAATCACCTCCGAATTTTATTCAGTAGCAACCAGAGGCAATTGTGGATTGGATCGTGTGTGTCTGCCACCGGAAGCCACAATTAATCCCACGGGTTCGCCGCAGTGGAGTCGTCACAATGGAGTCGCCAGGTGCACAGTAGCAATCTTCAAGTTATGATTTCTGATGCACCTTCATAATCAGCTTAATCTTTGTCGTTCAATCCCGGGGAAAATATTCAACTTCGTCCCCGGCAACGGCGCCAGAAATGTTGGAGCCGGAGGTCACTCCTAGATTGCTAGCAGGAGCAGAGCCTGACGCCCATCAGTTTAATGTCACGATTTGTTTAAAAGGGGTGATCAAATGGAAGGAAACTCAGAACAATATCATCTCAACTCAGAAACTAGGCCAGGCACGCATGAACAAGTGAGGTCTTGATAAACTCCAAATAGTGAGTTGTAGTAAAAGGGTGAGTAGGTGGAAGACTTTTATGAGAAGGGTGCGAAGGTCTATCATAAACCTCAGGTTCATAACAGACTGGAGAAGAAAGCATTCGAACACAACATCCTTTACATTCAAACACAGAAAACCAGAGAATACAATAATGTCACAACAAATCCTTTATCATAACATAAATGTAACAATCCACACGAATCATTCGACTGTGAACTCTCCGACACGAGACGAAACATAGATGGAAAAAGAAAACTGTTTGTTATAAACCAAGAAATCTCAAACATAGAGGCATAACCAGGAAACCAGAATGTCTGCTGAAACTTTACAATCGGGAGCTTAGCTCTACCATCGATAGATACAAAATGGAAAAAATGCCTACATATACTCAAAACAACAACAGCAGCAGAACCAAGATACTGCATTGAAGACTTTGCGTCTGCATGGATTCTGAGACTCTGCAACCGCAATCTTTGAATAGTCATGCAACTTATGGCAGACGCGATCGATCTTCTGGCAGTTTCATCGGCGAATCGACGTGCCTTTAATTCATTGCAGGACTTTCCCATTATGACGGAGATGATGTCTAACCACCACCAACCACTTCAATAACTGCTTTCTTGGGATTGAGGATGATCTGGCCAACTCAGCACTTTGGGACGTGGGAGACTTCTCGCGCTGCCACCTGGAATAACTGAATGGCTTGAAGGACAGGTATGGAGGCCAACGCGGAGGATGGGGCACATGACAGGAATGGTGGTGCCGGACTATGAGGTCATGGAAGAAGTGGCGAGGTGTGAGAAGGGTGACAGAGGATGATTCATGGCGGAAGACATCAGGTAGAAAGGAGGAGGATGGGAGATAACGAACTCTCCTTTTGGTGAGAGGCTGACATGGAAAGGAGCGGGACACATGGAAAACAACAAGTGGATGATGAGAAGAGAGGTGGACCACGCAGACCAAGGAGCAGGAGCGGATGGGTGACACACGGCAGCAAGGGAAAGGTGATTATAGAGGATGATATGACGGGAGAAGGGCCCACGCTGGCTAAATACATGGCAGTTGAGAAGGATGGGGCTGTTTGAGCGTTGTTGATCCGGGCGCTATGATGTCGGCCATAGGAAAGCTGCACCCACGATTCCAGACTCCCCCCCTCCGCTTAAAGGTATAAAGGCAGGGGGGGTCCGGAATCGTCTTCATCGCCATTGACCCGAGCACGCTGATCTGGGCCGTTGGAGAGGTGCACCCTCTATTCTGGACCCCCCCCCCCCCCGGCTTAAAGGTAGAAAGGCAAGGGGGGTCCGGAATCCAATATGCGCCATTGATTCGGGCGCTGCGATCCTTGCCGTCCAGACTTGGCTTTCATTTAATCATGGGCGCATTAGCATATCGAACTTAGGACAAGTGGGTTTTCACCCATTCTTTTGCAATCTAACCCCCCCCTACAAGAAATATCGATAACACCACCTTTCACGGGATGATCGTCAACGTATTCGCCATCAGCCCCTCTGCTACCTTCTCATCAGAGACATCCTATACCAGCAGGGCGTCGACACCATTCTTCGTCGATGCCTAACTATTGACGAGGCCGATCAAGTCTTAAACGACTGCCACAATGGTGCATGTGGGGGCCATTTGTAGGGTATATCCACTGCTCAGAAGATTATCCGAGCCGGTTACTTTTGGCCTACCTTGTTTCATGATTTCATTCATGCCGTGAAACGATGTGAGCAATGTCAGCTCTACGCCAACAAGGCCTAGGCTCCCCCCAGTCTTCTCCACCCTGTCATTACTGCCGACCCTTTTTTTAAATGGGGCATCAACTTCATGACTTGTAATCCCCCCTCCAGCAACGGTCACAAATACATAATTGTCATCGTTGATTACTTCACCAAATGGGCCGAAGCTATGCCCACTTTCAACAACACCGCTGACACTGCAGCACATTTTTTCTTTAACCACATCATATCCCATTTTGGAGTACCCCTCCAACTCGTTTCTGACCATGGGAAAAACTTCGAGAATGAGATCTTCGTCGAACTCTCATCTTGGTTAGGCTTCTCTCACGAATTTGCCTCACCATATTACCCTCAGTCCAATGGACAGGTCGAGGCAGTTAACAAAGTCCTCAATACCATGTTACAGCGCACGGTTAATAAACATAAAACCAATTGGCATCATATGTTATTTTCTGTGCTATCGGCTTATCGAACGGCTATGAAAACCGCTACCGGTTTCACACTGTTCCATTTAGTCCATGGGGTCGAGGAAACTCTTCCCATCGAGTGCGAAATTCCCACCTTACGCACCGCAATTGAGCTATTACCTGACACTTCTCCAATGGAGCAACACTTGCTGAACTTGGAGTCTCTAGATGAAGATCGTCGATCTTCCTTACAGAACAACGAGGCAGCTAAAAAATTATCCAAAGCTACCTTTGATCGCCATGTCAACCTTCGCTCATTCCGCGAAGGTGACCTCATCCTGGCGTATGATATCGCTCATGATACCTTTGGCCATGGAAAATTCGAATCACTTTGGCATGGCCCTTACATTATCCAACATTGCCTCACCAAAGGCGCATACATCCTGGCCTTCCCCGAAGGCCTCTCTCTCAAGGAACCCATCAATGGGTTGTATCTCAAGAAATTTTATGCTTAAAAGTAGTCATTCTACTTTAGGTTATTTATTTTTCTAGCATTTTTAATCTTTTTTCTCCTCCCCTTTCGTCTAAACTATCCTTTGTGCTATTGACAGATGCTTCCTCCACCCGTCTACCACATCGGTTACGCCGACGGCGCCAGCCGTTGGACACAAAATATTGCTTCGGCTGCTTGGGCTCTCTACACCCCCTCACATGAAATGATCCATTCAAGCGGCATATTTTTGGGGTCAACAACCAACAACCAAGCCGAATATACTACTATCATTGGCCTCCTGGCGGACGCCCAGCATCATGATATCTGTCAGCTTAGCGTCTTCCTCGATTCTCAACTAGTCGTTCTCCAGCTCAATAATGTGTACCATGTACACGATCCGTGCCTCTTTCGCAAATACCTGCAAGTTAGGCTGTTATCTCGACATTTTGATTCCATTACATTTACACATATTCCAAGACAATTGAATCAAATAACAAATCACATAGCTAACATGGTGTTAGATTGGCATATATCACATCAAGCTACACATACATAAACATATCACAAATCCTGTCATAGCATATATATAGAATAGACATTATCAACTCATCAGCAAAAAACATGTAGACAACGTATGGATCTCAAAATAGGTATACTCATGTATATATAAAATCCCATCAAGCCATCCAAATGTTTACATACAAAAATATAGGTATCCGCAGGACAATGCCTCACCTCGGTACAAAAATGGGCTCACCAGCCTATATACAACAAAAAACAAGATATACATCATGCACCACTCATGGTGCCTCTATCACGCCACCACCTGCCCCTCCCTCAGGCAGTGGCGGCCAACCACCCCCTGCCCCAGGCGGTGGTGGTCCACCCCCTACAGGACCCTCCTGCCCCAGCGGCAGGCATCCACTCGTCATAGCAGCAAGCACTGCTGCTCATCGCACTATGGACCGCCATGGTGGCAGTACCCCCACACATTGCTCCAGGAAACTCTCATCCTGGATGCGTGACCACATGCCCTCAGGCACATCCTTTAAAACCATCTCTAGATGACGGCATATATCATCAAAATCCACTCCGGCCGCCGTCGGAGGAGCGTGTGATGGCCCCGCACCAGGGTCATCGAATCGGCACCTCCTCGCTGCCCTCTCTGGCTCAGCTGGTCGCCCCATGGCATCCTCCCACCAACATCTCTCTCCGGCTCCCGACGAGCTGACACTCACTGCAACTCTAACTCACGCCCGCGAGGTGCCACATCTGCACATATAAACAAACAACAGATAGTATCAATATCTATATCATAAACATATGGATGACTATCTAAAAATATACACAACCATACATATCTACATCATCAATCAACATATCTCGATGATCAAAAACCTCCCCAGGAGGTAGCATCATATCCGGATCATCCCGGAAGTCCACCCTGGCATAAGGGTACCGCAAAATCACCTACGGAATCTGTCGCCATACCTGCACTACCTCCACCAAAAAGAAATGGCCCCCTTCACCACCACCATGGCGAAGCAATACAGTCGACCACCGCCTCAACCGCGACTCTCGTTCCCCAGGCACACTCAATAGAATCCTCGGGCACAACATCGACACCCTCTCTAGAAACCAGGCCACTAGGATGGACCCGAAAGAAAACTCCCCTGCATCAGTAGACCAACAGTGGTCCAACTACGCCACCATCCTCGCATGTAGCATCAACCCCCAAGTGAAACGCTCGCTGGCCAACACTCTCTCCAGCACCAGAAGCTGGCCACCACTGATCCGTTGGGTCGCCAGTGACCCATATACCCGCACAATCATCACTGCTATACAGCGATGCGCCAGGGAATCTATCGCCGATATACTCACCATCGTCCCGGACATAAAGTCCCAACCTGAACAATATCTCTGGCCTATGTCGGCAAGAAAAGTACTCCTAGGCAACACCGGCTCCACCGGTAGGGGCGTTCCCCAAAAGGGGAGCCCAATCAAGAAATATACATCCTCCACCGCAGTGAAGGGGATCTGCTCTCCTCGCACGAGGAAGCAGTGCAGCTCCGGACTCCACATTTGGATCAGGAACTATAACAAATACTCTTGTGCCTGTATCAACGATCACTCAAAGAACTTTAGCAACCCATAGGTTGCCAAAGTTGCACGCACACTGGGCTCCTCAATGGCCACGGCGTCTCGCAACTGAGCCCAATCTCACTCTCACCACCACACTGGCAACGTCACCACAGTCCACCTGCAGACACCACAGAGCTTTATATCAGCTCAAGCAACCATTCACAACATCAAAATGACTCGTTTTTATACACCCCAACCTTGCCTCTTAGGCGCGGTTTTTTTTACCCATAGGCGCGCACACATGCGCGCCTGCCCACTACACAGGTGCGCACGCATGCACGCCTATTCACTACACAGGTGCGCATCCATGCGCACCTGTTTGTTTCACAGGCACGCCTGTTCACCATACAGGCGCGCAGATGTGCACGCCTGTTCAACCTACAGACGTGCCCTGGTGCACGCCTGTTCAACTCACAGGCACGCCCTTCGAGCACGCCTTAAATCCCCTCTACCGCGCCCCCATGCACGTATATCCAATGGGCAGGCACGCACGTATGCGCGCCTATCATCGGATTTCCCGCACATGTGGGGCCCATACCCCCTAAATACCTCAGTACGGCCCCCCGTACAGCCCCTGCCCAAAAATTGAAAACCTATTTCTATGCAGGATGATCATACCACTAAATAGTCTTTCATCATGTCACGAATCAGTCACATACTCCTTCTCCTCATTTTGCTAGCTTTCCCACACTGACTCCCAGATTATCTCTTTACGGTTATATTTTTACTTGCACCTCCGCAGTATCATGAACCCTCCATTTCCTCCACAATTAGTTTTCCCATCTGCGAACCTACCTTCATTTCACCTACCTCATACAGAAACTCACCAATGGGGCCCCCACCCTTCATCGGTTTTCCAAGAAAATTCTTCCCTACATGGGCCACCCATATCACACTGGGGCACCCATTTTTGTATTTGTACATTTCTCCCCAAATTATTCGTTATTTATTGTACAAACGCCTTTATTTATAGTCATTATATTTTTTGTCGTCACCTTTGGCGACCTGCTTCCCTCCTTTTGGCCAAACACAACCCATGTCACCCTTGGTTGGAGCATTACTTATCATCTACCCTTGCCGGCATCATCCGTATCTTTAGAGTACCCCACAGGTCACTTACCTCTACCCTCTGAATTTGTTCACCTTGTCCCGACTCTGGCACAACTTATCACCGGTCTTGTCATCCCCCTGACACTCGACCTCGTTACATGGTTGCGGCCACTTTTTTCCTCTGACCAAGGGAAGTATTGAGTCTTCCCACTTCTTGACTTCGTCCATGTACCTCTACCACTTCCTCACCTCAATAGATTTCCCGAAGCCCTTTTCTTCTGGGAGTCACATTCCCCTTTTGTAGACATCGGCATAATTTTCCAGAAGAGGGACAGTATCTTGATTCTCATTATCCATTCAATGAGAGATCTTGGATGGCACAGGGTGAAACACCATTGCTCCCTACTATCGTTGACCCCCATAACATTCGATGACAACACTTTCTCATGTTACGGTGGGTCTTACTTTGCGACTATTGTAGTTATTTCTATCATTTTCCGAAGACCTTTGAACTTGGCTAGGATATCAATGCCCACATAATCGTTGTTACTTATTACCGCGATGAATGCCTGCTACTCAGAGCATGTTCATTTGTAGAATTGTCTTCTGCCTCTATCACGACCACCCTCAAGGGCACTACAGTTGTCTACACCAACACTTCAGTCATCTTTTTTCAGAGTTACATGACACAAGCATGGGGCATGCCCGCCTCGTTTGTACACAGTTTTCTATTTTACGCACCTCATAGAAGGTCGGGTCCTACCGGTTCCTTTTTCCCTCCAATGGATTGCTCTGGACAAACACACTATTTCTCTCTCTCACAACAACATTCTTAGTAGAAGAAACATTGATGGATTTCGGCTATATGTATGCTTCTAACCTCATCCATTAGGGGGCATTTGTTATCACTGAAATTTCGTCCGCACATGGTTACAAGAACTCAGCATCGTCAAACAGTAATGAAGTCATTCATGAACCTGAATTAATACCACAGCATTCAAAAAGGTCAAAAAACTATACAAAGTAGTGAAAAATTGAAGAGCGCTTTGCAGACATTGGGCGCGTGTGCACATGCATGGAATAGGAATGTAGAAAGTGCGCATATACGCACGATGTGCGACTGTTAGCGCAAAAAGCCGTGCACCTGCTAAACAGTGCATTTATTAAAGTGGTCGGCCTCCCAACCACTTATGGTTTAGCTCCCAAGCCGATTTGACCCTCAAATCTGAGTTGAATCCGACTGGTGGGCTGGTCAAAGACCTAATAATGCCCTAAATGGCCTCTTTTCACACTACAAAGAAGTTACACAATAACCCAATGCAATGTTATAAAAATCCATGAATGCACCTCATTTTCTCAAGGAATTC
>JZKD02S1676000.1:88645-99864 GCA_000966675.3 Picea glauca
GTGAGGGTCCAAGAGCCTTCCCTTGGAGGAAGAAGGGACTCATAGTCCCCTTTCTTCTTGGTGCTTTGTTTTCATCAATAGATCAGCCTCAAAACATTGGTGACATGGGTCTTTTGTTCTTGTTATCTCTATGTCCCTATGCTCATGATTTTAATTTTTATTAGTTTAATTCTTAATTATAGCTTTGTTTTTCTTTCTCTAACTCTTTTCTCTACAGCTGTCCTGCTCAGCAGACCCAACTGAGCTTGCAAGCACCTTTTATTTGCTCACCAAGGTGATGAAAGAGGCGCAACAATCCCGACCATTGGTCTCACTTATTCAAACTTCGTCTAAATTCCACTTTTAGCCAAACCCTATCTAAAATTTATGAGTTTCATCTTTGGTCTTTTACCACAATCTGGCTTTTGGCCAACCCACACCTTTTTAGAGTTTCTATAGTTTCCTTGGTCCTTGAGACCGCAAATCAGGCTCTTGGCCATTCAAGTTTTTGCTAAACGAACTCCACTACAAGTTGAAAAAAATTAATAATATTGGAAAAGAAAATATGTTGTTGATAACAAAGAGAAGAACATACAATTTATCAAAAGTAAAAGCCAATGCTAAAATTATAGAGGTGTCGATTCCATATTATAGAGAATTATCACTTATTATTTGTCTTAGAATATATATCTAGAAGGCATTCATCATCCCTTGACACCATCTCACCTGACCAAAAAGTTAAAGGGACGTAGGTGGATGAGAATCACATAAAGGTATGTAATAGCATAAGGAACCTGTTACATTGGGTTCTACAAGACGTTCTTCCAGGCACATTTAACTAAAATTAAAAAAATGAGTTACATCACCACAACGTGGCATAAACTAGTCATAAGCTAAGAGAATTCCCATCTATCCAGTATTATGGTGGTCTGTCCGTAAAGGTTTTTCCATATTTTGAAGTGCCACCGAAGAGGAAGTTCCGCTGGAGGGAGTCGTGACCTGTAATAGCTAATCATGCCATTGCACTAGCATTAAGTGGTGGACGTTTGAGTGTTGATTGAGGAAATATATCCAGCTGATCGTGAGTGAGAGGACCTGCCTCTACAGATAGCATTGTGAATCCACCTATCGGAAGCAACAAATTCGTAAATTGTCAACACAAAAAAAATCCTGAGAGAGTGTAGCCTCAAATATTATTTGCGATTTTCAAAGAAAAATAATATGTTTTCGAATAAAGTTACGGGTTGTATGTTTAAGTGATTAAAAAAATATAAAAACACACCCTTTTCGGAGAATATATCCCGTGTTCCATTAGGTTCGTCACATTTGGAACGAGAGGTTGAGAGATTATCAGGATTCCGCTATTGATATTAAGGAAATAAACGAAATATTACTTTACTCTAAAAAAAATTAATAAAGTTTATGGAGGTATGCATACCCTACCCCCCTCTAGATTTGAACTTGTGACCTCTTAAGAGGAAACACATGTTCTTAACCCTTAGGCCCACTCATGTTGTATATTACATTAAGAAGCGAATATATCAAAACGATATACTTCGATCTTCTAAATTTCAAGAGAACCCACAATAATGTTCTTAAAAGGGAGAATTATTTGATACAAGTTTTTTTAAAATATGTTTGGTGAACTTTGAGGTGATAAAAGATCTATAAAAAAGTATTAATATAAAAAAATTATTAATATTAAAAGGAAGTTCAATTTAAATCCAAAGGATCAATATCTGAAGTAATATAAAGTCAAAAAGTTCATATTAAATTACTTTTCATTAAAAAGGAAAAGTAAGAAGAGATGTATTATTAGTGGAATTAAAAATATCAAAGTGAAATTAAAAGTATAAGGGTGTTATTTAACCCTTAAGGAAAAATAAGGGTATATAATTTTCATAGTCAATAATTAATTATCGCAAAATTCTAGCGAAAGAACAAAATGGATCTAAGTAATATAAAAGGAGGAATATTTACTTATGAAGGTTGTCCAACCGTATGTTGTAGGGTTTTGACATTAAACGGAAATATTCAAGGAAGAGAGGTAAACATTGTTATTAGCTTGGACTATAATGCAAATTACATGAATATTGATTTGGCAAATCAATTATTAATTCTAGAGACGAATATAACTAGAAATGAAGATTATTTTCGAATTAAGGATTTACAAGTGATGATTGATGAATATGAGTATATATCTCAATTCTATGTTACAACTATGTATCAAGAAGAAGTTGACATCGTTATCGGGTTGCCTTGCTTTAAAAGTCTAGGTACCTTCATACTAAACATGGAGAAAAAGTTTGTGACATTCCCCTATAAGGAGAAAGTGATAACATTACAAGACACCACATTGGAGCCAGATTTCGTAACACCAGAAGACTTTAATGATATCTCAAAAGTGATACTTCAAGAAAACAAAAAAATAATGCAAAGAATGCAAAAAGAATTTGACGAAGTTATCAAGGATAAAAGCAAAGAAATTTATCATTTAAAATAACACAGTAAAAAACTACTTACACATATCAAGAAGTCAAAGATTTGAAAACAATGTGTTCATAAGTTGGAACAAGAGAATCAAGAACTCGAGAAGAACCTATCAGAAAAAAATGAAAAAAAATCTCGTTTGAAAAGCCTCAATCACGAGCTACTAGAACAAATCAGAAAATTGAAAGAAGAGAAACTTGAAAATCTAGACATTAAAGCTCAAGAAGATGCCAATCCAGTTGAAGAAAAAACATATAGAGATGTTAGAGTACAAACGATGGAAGATCTAGGTATATTTACTAATCGAAATTCAGCCATTAACAAAGTGACATCGATACATGAAGAAAATCATATATCAAAGTTAAATGAAGAAAACACTACAAGTATGATACGGAAAAATCATGTTATAAATATTTATCAACACCCAAATCATAAGAACAAATATCTTAACCAGTTAGAATATCAATTTCATTCAGGACGAGAATGACCAACTTATCGTTCGAAAAATATTGATACCAAACCAAGTAAATCTCATGATAATCATTCATCATGGAATTACAACATTCTGCAAAAGATTGAATTAGGATGGTTTGACCCTTTCACAATTCGACAGTTCTTCTCAACTCTTCGTCACTCGTATCGTTTGGTATCATCAATATTAACAACACCAAAAATAGAGAGTCGCACGAAGACATTGCAAGCCAGAATGAAGAAGTAAGACTCTCCATAAACATGCTTTGAGGACAAAGCATTTCTAAGGAGAAGTCAATGTAACAAACATAAATATATATAAATATGTAAATATAAATAAATATAAATAAGTAATTATTAATTATTAATTATGAAGAGACATTACATATGAAAACTCATGTCTCTTATGAAAGGGCACCCCTGTGCGGGATATATATACAAGCCCTCATTCCTCATTTGT
Organism: Picea glauca; assembly: GCA_000966675.3. Taxonomy (NCBI): domain Eukaryota; kingdom Viridiplantae; phylum Streptophyta; class Pinopsida; order Pinales; family Pinaceae; genus Picea; species Picea glauca. Next base: position 92,046 of record JZKD02S1676000.1, read on the forward strand.
AATAATCTCCTATACCATATTCCTATACATTATTATTTAATATATTTACTATCCTTATTGGATTATTGCGTACTGTCCTATTTATTTTGGATATTTACATAGTGAACCCGCTTGGTTCACCACACAATACCAGATCAAAGTAGGTATTCTTCAAAAGGTTGATTTACATACTCATCACCATTGTCTGAACCCAATCATTTGATGGGTAGACCACATTTCTTTTAAGCAAAGGCCTGAAACTCCTTGAACATCTCAAAGACAAGGTTCTTATTTTTCAGAAGTTACACCCATGTATACTAAGAGAAATCATCAATGAAAGTCAAAATGTACCTAGCACTTTCTAGTGAAGGTAAATCGATGCAACACATGTCACTGCGAACCAATTCAAGTAGGTTATGTGCTTGCCACGCGTTGCCAAAGTCAAATGGTGCTTGATGATGCTTCCCAAGTACACAACCTTTACAAATTCCTTTAGGGGGAAACACTTTCGGTAAACCAACAACCATGTTCTAAGTTGCCAATGAATGTAGACTTCAGAAGTTCAAATGTTGAAGTCGCTCATGCCAAATTCGACTTCGCTCGTTAGTGTGAGAAACAAGTGCAGTCAGTTCAGATTCAGGTCAAGTAGAGTCATGAAAATTGTACAAACCGTTCGTCGAGTTGAGAAGTCCACCAAAAACAATCGAATTACCTTTCTTCAAATAACGAACATAGAACTGATCTGGCAAAAATTCCACAATCTTTCCTATCTGTGTCAACTAAGAAACAAGCAACAGATTGGCACTGAGATTTAGAAAATGATGGAAGTTGACAATCTTAACATGTCAACAAGCAAGATCACCTTTTCCAACAACATTCATAGAAAAATCTTCAACAACATAGATTTTTATTTCCTCATCTGTATTCAGTCTTGTGAACAAAGAGACATCCTTAGCCATGTGGTGAGTGCACCTAGAGTCAACTACCCATTCATTTTGCACAAAATGAACAACAAGGCCTGATAAGTCCTGACTTGGAAGGTGAAATTATCAGTGGGTCGACGTACAATCGACACATTTACTTGAAGGAATTTAACCTTCTCCTGTAAATCATCTTGCTTCTTATAGTAGGTTTTCTCCACATGTCTAGTATTTCTATAGTACTAACATGTCTTCTTCTTTCGACTTCTTTACAGTGCATCCGTCTGTCTCTGAGATTTCTGGTCATGGTATGAAGGTTTCTGTGTAGAGGCATCAAATAGTACTCTATCCATAGGATCCATATTGCCCTTTCCCTTGAGAAAGTGGGCATGATGTTTACCACAAAAATTTCCTTCTCCAAGCAATCTATGTTGATCAGTAATCAAAATACCACAAAAATATTTAAAGGTGTAATCCCTACCATCTTCCTTGCATGATTTCCAGTTGGTGCGGAAATTCGATACGAACATGTCAAATGGTGTTATTAAGTTCATCAGTACCATCTCGATGAGTTGTCCATCCTTCTTCTGATAGTTCTTTCCACATTTTCCCAATTTCAACTGGAGTTCCTTGACATGTGTTAAATAGTCCTCCATTCACTCAAAGGAATGGGGACTGAGAGAGATCAACTCTTTCTCCAACTGCATGACGTGGCTATCATTGACTCGGTCGAGCAACGACTTCAAATTCTTCTAGACTTAATGAGGATAGTCAATCCCACTAAGGTGAAATGAAATATCCTACGAATTGTAGGTCGTAATGACCACTACAACCTCATCCTTATTTCCTTCAACAATGAACTTCGCTTGGTCGTTTGTTGGATCTGGAATCACAACCTTCATATACTACCACAGTCCTTTACTCTTTAGTAGGGTTTCCATGTCGGTTTCCCATACTGCATAATTTAATCCATTCGGAACAACATGATCAATCTTTGAATACATCTTCGATATCTAGATAGACTGGCCTATTTCTATGAGTTCCAATCAGAAAACTACTAGCCCAAAGTCAATCACACAACAGTTCTGACTCATCAAGGTTTGCAGAAAATAGGTCGAGGTTTTAAACCATCAGCTCTGATACCATGTTGGGGAATAGGGTGGAACACAACATGAAACATAGGACACAATTATGTAGATAATCGAAGAGGAACAAGAAATTTCAAAGATAAAGGGTGGTGTCTAAAGACACCATTATAACATTTAAGCAGAGCACACTGTGATCAAAACATAATAGTGCATGTTGCACATCTTGATCCACCTGATCTATATCACAATATCCATAATGAAAATAACCCAAGAGGTCTTCTTTCTATAGCCTAAAGATCCAATCGATTTTCACAGAATCCGAAAGATCTTGTCCACATGTAACCGTCAGATGTTAGAGTTGACTCCATCAAATCCACTTTGTCGAGTCGGTTTGAGAGGACTTGACCTGACCGCATACGTGTCCAACTCGTAGTCAATTTTTGGGCTAGACGATCCACCACTCAACTATCTTCGATTGTTGGTCGACTTTCTAACCGATTGGTGTAGTGTGTTGGTTGATCGCTTGACCTATTGTATCTAGATTTAGGTCGACCTCTCAACTGACTGAACTCAGGAGATGTGTGATGAACCATCAATTCTTGATGTTCCAACAAATTGTATTCATTACCATATGTTTGTTTTCTCAAATATACAATGAGCACTACTTAGGTTTTATAACGGATCGACCAGATCCTAATCATTATAAGCTTTTATTAATATATAATATTTAAATCCCCCATTGCTATTGAAGATATACATTATTGTTACAATTCCAAGAAGCAATAGATGACACAAAGAGGTTTTGCAATGAAGTTTTTCCTAACTGGATTGTCTCATTCCTTTACAATATCACCTATATTTATACTGCAATATTATGACAAAATTGGAGTCTGAAGACAAAAACAGATCTAACTTTTAATGAATCTACCCTCAAGTAATCTAACTGAGAAAAATAAATCTTCACATATGAAAAACACTAAAATTAACCTAAGTTTGAAGAAAATTTCTAAAAATAAACAGGAGTCTCGTTATTCTAATAATCTACAGAACCTTATCCTAACTAATTGTGGTTCAAACAAACCTCTTGTATATCTTATTTCATTATGATTGCATGCATTGTAGTTGTTCTTATTGTGTTTGTTATGCATTGTTTGATTTATATTGATGATGTTTGGCATTGATATTTAGATATTATTAAATTAATGATCTTAATCATCCTTTATCTGTTGTTGAATTGCAGATATTTCATTCTCTCTAATTATACAAACTTGAAGACCCTAAATCCAAGCTTTCTTATTTTAATTCGAGAGTATAGTGGAATCGAGCCAAGAATATGGGCTAGATATCGTAAGACTCCTACATGATTGGTTTGTGGTTTCTTTTCATTTATTGGTATCAAGTTTCAAAGTGCAATTTTTAAACATATGCAATCCATTTATTTTTCGTATGGTCATGTTTTCTTGTTAGACAAGTTTTTTGGGACACTACTTACTTTCTAACAAGTTGGGTAAACCATTTTTGTGTGTAAGAAATATACGATCAATTTAGAAAGGAATACTCATGTGCCCAAAGGCATTAGAATTGAGTTTTTGGTTTGGAGGATAATAATCCTCATGTTAGAATCATCTGTTGGGTTTTTCTCTAGTGACTGAGATGTCACCATGATAATGACCTGGATTCAAACCCCATTTGGGATAGAGCCTCAATCATGTGTATGATTTGGCTATGTTTGACAACCCCATGTTAAGGTGGGTTTGCTGCAATATTTCAGAGTTAGGGTTCATAGCTCCCTGCAAATAGAAAAATTAAAAAAATTACCCTTAGCAATAACAATAATCCTCTCATTAAAATCGATTGACATGAATCAGTTTAAAAGAACTTGTTCTCAAAATGTTGAATAAGAAAACCAGTAGAAGTGAATGGTTTTTCTAGATGATCATATACTTGGAAAGGAAGCAATTATATTAATTTTCTTAAATGATCAAAATAATTTATTGGGGTTTGTTGACTACATTATTGATGGGAACATGTGGTGGATTTCATGAAGCATTCCTGACCTAAGTGTCACACTACGACATTAGATAGGAATAAAAAAAAAAAGTTACATAATCTAAAAGTATAATTAACAAATTATAATGTGAAGGTATGTTGGTTGGAAGCCATAAAAACTAGGCTAGAGAGTATTCTAGCTGGCATGGATTACAAAGTTGTCAGGAATCAATTCAAGGTCATTGACCTTGTCTCTACAAAGTAGGTGTCCAATATTTGTTGTATGGTAGATGCTACACATACACTCATTGGCTAGTTTTTAGCATCCTCCTATAAGTCGGTGCCTCTCATATCATCCAATCTTGGCGTTCTCTTTGTTGGGGAGTAAGATAACAATGAGGCTATATTTGGAATCCTCATGTTTGTAACCTGTTATTAACTCAAATTTATTTCCAATGATAATTTTACAGTAATGTGGAGGTCAGTGGGGATATTGTAAAGCAAAGTAAGCATTGGTGGCCTTGGACTTGACATGCAAAGTAAGCATTTGAAAGATTCAAGTATTTGACCTTTTGTAAGTGCAAACCACTATCTATAAAAGCTTTAGATGTTAGGGCAACTTTTTGTTCAAATCCACTTTTGTTATATTTTTGTAGCTCGGAGGTACTTCTACATTGGAGGCGCCCAACATGTAGAAGTGACTGAGCATATTTCTCTCTAGCGACTTTATGAAGTGTTGATTGTATTTTTATGGTGAATATTATGTTTAAGGTGAATTCATGGGTTAAATAATATCTTGGTGGTGAATATTATAGTGGTGAATTGATGCCATGAATACCATACTCTAGTGAGGTCATGAATATTATCTCTTTGGTGAATTGATGCAGTGAATACATTTCTACAATGAATATTATCTATATTGTGTTGAATATTAACTTTCTCACTATTCAAACCCTTCCATGAATCAAGTGCAGAGGTTTCTTATTTATTTATTTTTCTTTTCAATATGATAAATTCACCAAGTTTCTTATTTATTTATTTTTCTTTTCAATATGAGTAATTCACAGTTGATACCTAAATCTAATAGAGGAATTACTAACAAAGTAACCCTAGATAGTCTCCATGAATCTATAGAATGAGTAGAAAAACATAGAGAAGAGAGAGGCCAAAATTCAAAGTGAATTATTAGCAATGCTTCAAAGTGAGTTAGTAGCAATGCTTGATAATAAATTTAGATCCTTCGAAGATAATGTTCACACACAAATAGACAATAAACTATTAGGGTTTGATACTGGGATACAGAAAATGGAGGCTAGATTACAATAAATAGAAACAAACAACCAATAACAAAAAACAATGAAGGAAGAAGAGGTGGAAGAAACTAACAATCTTAGGGATAATATTAGAGACCTAGAAGACAAGTTAATTAACAATTTGGCCCAAAATAGCTTGGAAAACAAATTGGATATCAAATATATCAAAGAGGAAATGAATGAACTCATAGCGTTAGACCATGAGCATAACAAAAGATCCTTGAACCTCATAATTTTTGGTATAAAAGAACAGAAAGATAAGGGCACATTAGCAATAGTCAATGAGTAATTAAAAAATAAATCACAAATTGAAACAATTGGCCTTATAGAATAAAAAAGGTTGGGAAAAATAATTGAATATAAAGATAGGTTGATTCAGGTTATGGTAAGCTCTAATGCCCATAAATATGACATACTTAGTAAAAATCTGAGCTTAAAAGGGTCCGAAATATTTATAAATGAAGACTTCATTCTGAAAGATCAAGCTAAATTAGGGAGGTTCAAAAGGTAAAGGAAGACAAAAAGGAAGTAAAATGGGAAATAATTAGAAATAAAAATATATTGTTAGGGATAAAGACCAAAAGGATAAAAATAAATAGCAATTTGAGACACTTCATATCCTTTCTTGGAACTGTCAGCATTTTTCTTGGAAGAAAGGGCCTATACTAAGTTGGATCCCAAGTGAAATTGATATGATATTTTTGGTTGAAACTTGGGAGGATGAGGAATCTAAGGTCACTAACACAGAAGGATTTATATTGTGGTCAGCATGGAATAAGAAATCCTCCAGTAGATGGGTTGGGGCATAGCTTGTTACATAAGAACAAAAATTTCTCCCCTCGCATCCGTATTCATAAAAAATACCCTTTCAATCAGCTCATTTGGGTAGAGATTTAAGATATCAATGCTAAGAATATGCATATAGAAATTTTTTATTTTGTGCCTATTAATTCTACCTTTTATACAAAAAACAACCTAGATGAACATTGTCCCTATAAAACTTAGAACAAGATATCTGCAGTCTGAGAAATGAAGGTAGTATCCTCCTGCTAGGGAACTTTAATGCTAGAACTGCAACTAATCAAGATATTATCTTAAGAAATGATTCTAACCCTAATCCTATGTGTCTAAACGAGGACCTTGTTTTAGCTAATAGATTCAAGAGAAATTTGGAATACTTGACCGAGAATTTATATGGTACTGAGCTAGTCAAGATTTCTAGTTCTCAAGATCTAATCATTTTCAATGGTCTACTAAAGTGGCCAAAATCTAACCAAATGTCTTGTATCCATGAGCTGGGTAGTAGTTTTGTGGACTATGTGATATCAAATATCCTTGTTTACAACTAAATAGTAAATTTTGACCTTTTAAACAACCATGAGTGTGACTATGATCATAGACCTTAAACCCTAACTCTAAAATTTATCATTCACAAAAACCATTTGAAAATAACTTTGGTAACCAAAGACATCTTCTTTTTGACAAAAATAAAGATGATCTCTTTTTAAATGACTTAAACACTGAATTTAAATATTCTATCATATAAAAATAATATTGAAGATGTTGGCGATGGAAGTCACTCCTGGATTGCTATCAGGAGCAGAGCCCGATGCCCATCAGTTTTATGTCATAGTTTGTTTATAGACAGGGTGGCCGAATGGAAGCCAACTCAAAATGATAACATTCCAATTCTAAAACTAGGCCAGGTATGCATGGGCAAGTGAGGTCTTGCATAAACTTCAGACAGTGAGTTGTAGTAAAGGGTGAGAAGGTGGAAGACTTGTATAAGAGAAAAGCAGAGGTCTGTTATTAACAACGGGTTCTTAACAGGCTGAGGAAGAAGATGTCTAAATGCAATATCATATTACACATAAACGCAAAAACCAGAGAATATAGCTATGCGACAATAAATCTTTCATCATAACATAACTGTAAAAACTCGCGTGACTCAGTCAATCACGAACTCTCTAGCATGAGATGAAATTAGATGTAATAAGGAGAATTGTCTGTCATCAAACAAGAAATATCATATACAGGTGCATAAGTTGAAAGCTAGAATAGCAGTTAAAACATTATAGTAGGGAGCTCTGCTCAACCATTGACCCTTACAAAATGGAAAAAATGCCTACATATACTTCCCCCTTCCTCTCGCCCAACAGAGGCGTCTCAAAAATTTTAATGGATGGTGTCACCTCAATCAAACTCATACCAGTATCTTTCTTTAAATTCCACCTTGACTATGCATGGCTCCTGTAAGGAGGGTAGCTGAGCCATTAAGCGCTCAGCTAGCGTGCGCAGACTTCTTCGTTGCGCTGAGGACTTCGGCATGGCCTCTCTGAGGAAAATGGTACATAGGACCTCTGCGAGCGGACGTCTTGCTAGACTCTCCATTCCCTCATTTAATGAATGAAAGGAGGCTTCAACTACTCCTTCCTATCCTTATTTACTTCAAGCGAAAACCAGGAGCGAAATCACTTCTGATGGCATCTGGAAATCGTGACGATGCTTTCGGCGACTGGACACAACACTT
>JZKD02S1676000.1:99875-113017 GCA_000966675.3 Picea glauca
CTCTTTTAATTTCTTGGGTTACCGTGGACCGTGACCCTGCTTTTATCCCCATAGAGGCTTTCGGTGTTCACGGATAAGGATGATTGTTCTTTGTGCCTTTGAAGTCACGAGAAGCAAAACGCCGAGATGGCTTAATCCTGTGCCAGGTGTCCTTCTAGATCCGACGGTTCTTAATTCTCCCGACAATACCGTGGGCCCGGGCCACAGACTCTCCCATCACCTCACGCATCATAACATAACGGGACTATCCTTTGCGTTTTGGGGTCGTGAGGGGCGACACGCCGAAGCGACTTAATCGCGCACCACGTGTCTGTCCAGATCGGACGGCCCGGATAATCTCGTCAATGTTGTGGGTCCTGCCACCTGTATCCCACTATGGCCTTTAACTCCGTCGAGAAATTGCGTATCGGGATATCGCGATTCCCGTTGTCATGTGCTCGGGACTTTCAGTTCCCCGATCCCCGACTCTGCAGGATCTCTCCCCACGTGTCTATGTCGTCGAACGGTTCTAATCCAAACAAGAAATTGTGGATCGCGATTCCTTCATGTAAGAGTTTCTTGTCTTCGAAAACTCCAATTCTCCGATGAACTGAACCCCAACTTTCTTCCTCTGCACACTAGGGGTTAACCCCAGCGCAACTTCCTGAGATCTAACAGCTGACATGATTTCTTCGATCTCCCGTTTAAGATTCTGACTGTCAATTTGCTTTAAGGATGGTCCCCGACTGCTGAAGACAAAACTTTGCCCGCTCGCTTGCTTGACTTGCTGCTACAAAAATGGGATTACCTCGTGATATGCTCAGCTGTTTCCTGTGCAAACTGCAGATTTGGGTACGCCTAATCCCGAGGCAAGACATATCGCTAACATTAGGCTCCATGGGGGATAGAGTCATCCCTGTGATGCTCTAAGATCTAATTCCGCAGCTTCAGTGCCTTGCTGTTGGGATATGGAGTCATTTATTAAGCCGAAAACATAAAAAGAAAATAAACACAGAAGTAAAAGACAATATTTACAAACGGAAGAGTCGTCTAAGGCTCAAATAAAACATTTTTTTAGAAAATGCCCATTCACTGGGCTGTTGAAAACTTCTTCTCCCTCTAGATCCTGCAGCCCATAGGTGTTGTTGGAGAAAATCTTAGATATTTTAAAGGGGCCGATCCATAGGGCGTCGAACTTTCTGTGCTTGCCTTTATCCTGTCTGGGTGCGTCCCATTTAAAAACCAAGTCCCCATCTCGAACTCCTTTTTCTTGGCCTTTCTGTCAAAAGCCTGCTTGATCTTCTGTTGATGACTATAAGCTGTGTCCCTCGCTTGTTCTCTGATCTACTGCACTTCCACTATCTGATAAATTCTTCTGATCATATGATCTGTTTCTCCCTCGTAGTCTTGAAAGAATTTTTCCATAGGTAAGGCAAGCTGAGTAGGGAAAACTGCCTCTGCTCCATAAACTAGTTGAAACGGCGAAGTGCCTAGAGACCTCTTCGTGGTGACATGATCGTCCCATAGAGCAAATTTCAACTTCGAATCCAAGGCTCTTTTGTTATCCTCTAACAATATTTTGATGATCTTTATCAGGCTTTTGTTGGAGGATTCCGCTAAATCATTTCCTTGGGGATAGTAGGGGGTGGAGTGAATTAGTGAGATCTAAAACTGCTCACAAAACTTAATTAGAGGTTCAGATTTGAAAGAAGCAGCATTATCGGTGATGATCCTACTAGGACAGCCAAATCGGGCTATGATATCCTCCAGGAAGCTGATAGTTACTTTGTGTGATGCGCTTCTGGTGGGGACCACTTCTATCCACTTGGTGAAATAATCTTTTGCAGTCAGGATCCATCTGTGCTAACCACTTGAGGGAGGATGAATTTCTCCGATAAAATCTAACCCCCGCTACTGAAAAGGTGCCGAAGCTACTATGGGCTTCAATGGTAGAGATTTGAGTTGTTGCTTTCCCGAGAACCTTTGACATTTGGTGCATGCTCTAATCTCCCTACAGACATCGAGGAACAATGTGGTCCAATAATACCCCGCTCAGAGTATCCTATGGGTTGTGGTCTTCCAGAAATGATGACCTCGACAAAGGCCACTTTGAAAATCAAACGTAACTTTCTGGGCCTCCTGCAGGTCCAGACATCTCAGAAATACCCCTAGAGGGTCTTTCCAGTACAAGGTTTGGTCAATGAGGCAATACCTGACTGCTTTGAGCTTAAGAGCCCTCGCTTTACTTTTTCCCATTCCATCAGGGGGCTTCAACTCCTGCAGAAAGTATAGAATGTCATGATACCAGGCACATTCTGATAGCGATAAGGCATCCTGAAAATTCTTATTGGATGACTCAGCTTGCTCATTGATGACATTAATCCCTAAGGCTTTGCAATTGGATTCAGCTAGCAACTTGGATAAACCCTGTCCCTTTACCAACTTGGTGGGCTTAATTTCTAGATCAAATTCTAGAATCTTGGCAATCCATTTTCCTCTTTTTCTATCCATGTCGGGCTGTATAAGAATGTCCTTCACAGAGACCGAAGGGACATAGGCAATGATATTTGAGTGCAAGACATAGACTCTGAAATCTTTGAGAGCTTTCACCAATGCATAGGCCTTCTTTTCCATGATCTCGTACCGGAGTTCTGCGTCTCTTAATGCCCTGCTGTAGAAGGCAATCGGTTGCTCTTGCCCTTGATCATTTTTCTGCAACAGAACTGCAACTACTGTATCACAGGAAGCAAAAGAAAATATCAGGAAATCTTTGGAATAATCGGGACTAATTAGCATAGGTGCTTCAGTCAATGCCTTCTTTATTTGGACGAAATATTCCTTGGGTTCAATGGTCCATTTTACTTCATTTCCCTTCCTGAGCATGGTTGTGATGTGTTTCACCAGCTCAGCAAAATTTGAGACAAATCTCCTCAGAAAATTAATCTTCCCCAAAAATGCCTGAACCTCCTTCTTAGATCTGGGAAGAGACAGGGTTTGAATTGCTTCTACCCTACTAGGGTCAATCCTTACTCCCTCCGCTGATACTATATGGCCTAACAGCTTCCCCTCCTTCATAGCAAACAAGGATTTCTTGGGGTTTAAGGATAAGCCATACCTCTGACACTTCATGAAGACATTTCTCAAGTGACAGCAGTGTTCCTTGTCTGTCTTGGAGAAGACTGTGATATCATCCAGATAGATTACCACAAATTGGTCCTTCTCCCCTATGAACGCTATATCCATAGCTCGCTGAAACGTTGCTCCTGCATTCATCAACCCAAATGGCATTTTGGAATACATGAACGTGCCCCAAGGAGTGGTGAAGGCTGTCTTTTCCCTGTCCTCGGGCATGACTGATATTTGATTATAGCCAGAAAACCCATCGATCATGGATATCCTGGAGGCACCAATTACCCTCTGCAGTGTGTTTTCCATCTTAGGTAGGGGGTAATTGTGTTTCTTTGAGCTTCTGTTGAGATTCCTGAAATCAACACAGAGTCTGATTTCTCCACTCTTCTTTATTACTGGGACCAAATTGGCCACCCATTCAAAATATCTCAAGGGGACAATAATTTGGGCATCTAACAATTTCTTCACTTCTTTCTCCATGACAGGTAGCAACATGGGATTTATTTGTCTCAACTGCTGTCTGAATGGTTTAGCCTCTTCTTTTAGTGGGATCTTGTGCTCGATAACAGATGTGTCATAGGTCTTGAGGTCTTCATACGTCCATGCAAACACATCAGTGAACTCCTTTAGCAGCTCAGTATATTTGGCCTTCTATTCTCTAGTCAAACTGCTTGACAATTTGACAAACCTGGGCTTCTCGTGTGAACCAATGTTGCATTCGATTGTCTCGGTATCTTCACTTGAGAGCCTGCCCTTTACCGGCACATAATTCCTGTCAAACAATCTTTCTAAAGGGACAAGTCCTCTCGGAATGTGATTACTGGGTAGCTGAATGATCTGATGATTAGCGATTTTATTTAAAAATTCCTCAGGGCAAGGGTCGCCTTCCAAATCAGGATCTTGGTCAATATGCAAAGCAGAAAATTCATCCACTGATTGGAGAAACCTTTCAAGTTTAGAATCATCCTCAAACACCTTCCAATGCTTGACATTGTCCAACATCGAGGGCCTATATCTTATACCAACATCATTTTTTATCATAGGCGGCAGAGGAAATTTGAGCAAACTAGCTGAGACAGCTAAAGAATCGGCCAAGGTATTTTCTTCCCTCGGAATGAAGGAAATGTTAAAAGCCAAGAAAAAATTATCAATAAGGTCCCATACTTCATTCCGATAATTCCTGAGACGGGGATTACGGGTGCGATAAGAATTCCTTATCTGCTGAATAACCAACTCAACATCTCCGAATATTGTTACCTCTTCAATTCCCATTTTCTTTGCGACCCTTATACCCAGAACAAGAGCTTCATATTCTGCCACGTTGTCAGTTACTTCGAATTCCAGCTTGTATGACAGGGATATGACTTCCTGACAAGGCGATATGAAAACCACTCCAGCGCCAGCTCCTTCACTAGAAGAAGCTTCGTCGAAAAACATTTTCCACACAGAGGATCTTTGAGAGGAAATCGGATGATCAAGGCTGTGATGTTTTCTGATTAGTAAAGAGCTTTCAGGGGCATCGGTAATCTGTAGCAAACTAGACCCTAAGTCGGTGTCAAGTGAAAAGATGGGGTGATTGGTAGGGTCTGCTTCATTACTGACAATATAGGCCAGCTGGGCTTCTCTGTATAATCTCCTTTGTTCCCTCCGAAGACCGGAATGGTGGCATATGTGAGATCCATCTGTAGTGTCCCTCCCACCTTTTTGATCCACGATCTAGACAACAACATACTGAACTTGGGAAGAACGTCAGCTACCACAATATCCATGACCACACTCTTCATGGGTAGCTGAAACAGGGAAACCGCCAGGTCTTTGATGACTCCTAGGCACTGTACTCTCCTTGAATCGAAGGAATATAAATCATGATAAGTTCTTGTCACTTCCAGTCCCAATTCTTCCATGACTACTTTTGGCATAAGGTTATGGGAAGCCCCTGAGTCCATGAGGCAGTTATGCAGCACTTTATCATGTATGTTCAGGGATGTGTAGAAGGGGGGGGATGAGTCATCTCTGTCTTCTACCATGGGGCCTAAGATGACAGCTGGATTTTCATCTTGAAGGTTTACTGAGTCAGCAGGGGGCTGGGGGGACTCGGATTGTAGCAGCTTGGAGAGGGATCTTTTAAAATATTCATTTTTTACTAGCTCTGAGAGGGTTACAGGAATCCTAATCTTCTGAATCTCATGTTCAAAATTGAAGGAGGAGGTGGGTTTAGGAGCTTCTCTTACCTCAGTAACAGGCTCTTTGGTTGCTGGTGAAGCATTCTGAGTATTCTATTCTTTAGCTGTAGCTGCTATAGCTCTAGCAGGTTTTTCTGCTATGAGAGGCTGGTATGGGTTGTCAAAGTCTCCTCCTTTCCTTCTCGATCTAAGATTATACCTGTTAGAAGTGTGACTGGCCCTTTGTTCTTTCCCCAGCTCATGAATTTGAGCATTCATCAGTGATTCTTCATATGTGGACTGTGTCAAATGAGGAAAAGGGGGAGCTTCTTCAATACAGTGAATCCCAGGGCCAATCTTGTCTATCTCCTCTCTTTCCTCATGATCAACTAGGTTGTTTTGGAGGGGGGTTTGAACCCTTTGATCTTCTCTGTCCTTTCCCCTCTGTTCCCTCGAGAAACCTGAGGCATATTATTAGCAGGTCGTCTGAAACCTCTATTATCATTGTTTTGGGGACTTCTATACATGGGCTTCCCTTCTAATTCCAATCTTTCTATCTTGACAGCAAGTGATTTTATCGTTCTAGTTGTCTCATCTGTCTGCTGGGGCAGTGGTGAGGAACTAGATGAGGAAGCTTCAAGCCTATTCTTGGGCGTAGTTCTATCACCTGTGTTTCTAAGTCGGTTGACAGCCAATATGTTAGATTATACCTCCACGGCCGCATCCTACATATGGGCTAGCATAGCAGCTCTTCTCTCTCTCAGGAGTAGGCAAAAATAAGGATCAAAAGCGCTGGAATAAGTGATCATTGCAGAGGCTTCAGAGGGCTTTATCTCAGCAGGGATTCTGTTGTACATTTTATTAAACCTCTTGGAGAAGTCGGGAACGGACTCTCCTTCCGTTCTCTTCAATGACCCAAACTCTGTCATGTAATACATGAAATCCTTCTTATCTCCCCACTGCCTCAGGAAAGAATTATCCAGGGCGTCAATTCCAACAATAGATCCGGGAGCTAATCCTCTAAACCATTTTCTCACCTCACCATCCAGGCTCTGGACAAAAACCCTCATCCAGACATCTTCATTTCCAATGTTCAGGTTGTCTGCATAACTATAGAAAGCARCCAGGTGCTCTTCCGCAGTTATGTCCCCTTCCCCGGTGAACTTGGGCATATATTTCAAGTAATCTCCAGCAGGGAAAGGATTCGTGGGCTGAGGTAAGATCAAGGGAGCATACCTAGCAGCAACTATGGCATCCATTCTATTTAGAGGGGGATTAGCACTAGCCATAGGAATATTAGGCAGAGGAGAATTTGGAAGAGAAGGATTTCACGAAGGGGCTACCGGGAATGAATCTCGGAATGGGGTGGGAAACAAGAGGTGATGCAAGGAACAGGCTACCAAGCTCAATTCAGCAGGTGCTCCTCCTTGTGCAGCAGTGGGGAAATCTTCTGTGGTCGTGGGTCTACGCCAAGGTACAGCTTCAGAGGAGAGGGGATTGACAAGGATTTCTCCCTCCAATCCCAGACCAGGAGGGGAAAACTCAGCAGGAACACTCCCAAAGTTCAGGAAACGGGAAACCTCTGAAGAAGGTCTATTAAGAAATTGAGGAGGAGAAAACAGAGTTCTAATAAAAGGAGATGGTGAATTACCTGTTTCGACGGTGGAAGCCTCTACTTCAGGGGCCTTTCCTTTTCTGAGAACCACCTCTGGATCAGTTTCAGGTGTAGCTAAGGGCAGCTATGGATGAGACCACGTGTGTCTGCCTCTAAACACCACAATTAGTAGAGCAGGTTCTCCCCAGCGGAGTTGTCACAATGGAGTCGCCAGGTGCACAACAACAATCTCAATAGTTCTGATATCTGATGCACCTTCAGATTCAGCTAATCATTGTCGTTCAATCCCAGGGAATATGTTCAACTTCGTCCCCGGAAACGGCGCCAGAAATGTTGGCGATGGAAGTCACTCCTAGATTGCTATCAGGAGCAGAGCCCGACGCCCATCAGTTTTATGTCATAGTTTGTTTATAGATGGGGTGGTCGAATGGAAGCCAACTCAAAATGATAACATTCCAATTCTAAAACTAGGCCAGGTATGCATGGGCAAGTGAGGTCTCGCATAAACTTTAGACAGTGAGTTGTAGTAAAGGGTCAGCAGGTGGAAGACTAGTATAAGAGAAAAGTAGAGGTTTGTTATTAACAACGGGTTCTTAACAGGTTGAGGAAGAAGATGTCTAAATGCAATATCATATTACACATAAACGCAAAAACCAGAGAATACAGCTATGCGACAATAAATATTTCATCATAACATAACTATAAAAACTCGCGTGACTCAGTCAATCACAAACTCTCTATCATGAGATGAAATTAGATGGAATAAGGAGAACTGTTTGTCATAAAACAAGAAATCTCATATACAGGTGCATAAGCTGAAAGCTAGAATAGCAGTTAAAACATTACAGTAGGGAGCTCTGCTCAACCATCGACCCTTACAAAATGGAAAAAATGCCTACATATACTTCCCCCTTCCTCTCACCCAGCATAGGCATCTCAAAACTTTTAATGGATGGTGTCACCTCAATCAAACTCGTACCAGTATCTTTCTTTAAATGCCACCTTGACTATGCATGGTTCATGTAAGGAGGGTAGCTGAGCCATTAAGCGCTTGGCTAGCATGTGCAGACTTCTTCGTCGTGCTGAGGACTTCGGCATGGCCTCTCTGAGGAAAATGGTACACAGGACCTCTGCGAGCGGACGTCTTGCCAAACTCTCCATTCCCTCATTTAATGAATGAAAGGAGGCTTCAACTACTCCTTCTTATCCTTATTTACTTCAAGCAAAAACCAGGAGCGAAATTGCTTCTGATGGCATCTGGAGATCGTGACGATGCTTTCGGCGACTGGACACAACACTTTTAGCCCCCCCCCCTCCGCTTATCTCTTTTAATTTCTTGGGTTACCGTGGACCGTGACCCTGATTTTATCCCCATAGAGGCTTTCGGCGTTCGTGGATAAGGATGATTGTTCTTTGTGCCTTTGAAGTCGCAAGAAGCGAAACGTCGAGATGGCTTAATCCTGTGCCAGGTGTCCTTCTAGATCCGACGGTTCTTAATTCTCCCGATAATACCGTGGGCTCGGACCATTGACTCTCCCGTCACCTCGTGCATCAGAACATAACGGGACTATCCTTTGCGTTTTGGGGTCGCGAGGGGAAACATGCCGAAGCGACTTAATCGTGCACCACGTGTCTATCCAGATCGGACGGCCTGGATAATCTCGTTAGTGTTGTGGGCCCTGCCACCTGTATCCCACTACGGCCTTTAACTCCATCGGGAAATCGCGTATCGGGATATCGCGATTCCCGTTTTCATGTGCTTGGGACTTTCAGTTCCCCGATCCCCGACTCTGCGGGATCTCTCGCCACATGTCTCTGCTGTCGGACGGTTCTGATCTAGTCGAGAAATCGCGGATCGCGATTCCTTCATGTAAGAGTTTCTTGTCTTCGAAAACTCTGATTCTCCGATGAAATGAACCCCGACTTTCTTCCTCTTCAATCTAGGGGTTAACCCCAGCGCAACTTCCCGAGATCTAACGGCTGACGGGATTTCGCCAATCTCCCCTGTAAGATTCTGACCGTCAATTTGCTTTAAGGATGGTCTCCGACTGCTAAAGACAAAACTTTTCCCACTCGCTTGCTTGACTTGCTGCTACAAAAATGGGATTATCTCGTGATATGCTCAGCTGCTTCTTGTGCAAACTGCAGATTTGGGTACGCCTAATCCCGAGGCAAGACATATCGCTAACAGAAGCCATCTATCATAATCTCACAACAATCCTTTTTATCTCCATAAAAAAATTATATATCGAAGTGTTGTGTAAAAAGAAGAATAGAATTGTCAACCCTTGGTATGATAACGAGTGTAAACTTGTTATAAAATCCATTAGGGATGCATGTAATGAGTCTTTTAAATATTATAAAATTAATAAAGACGAAGCCCTGATTATAAGGGAAAAAGGCACTACATAAATAGAAAGTAGGAGAATATTTTTCACCTTTCTAAGCTATATCCAAAGAAATTTTGGACGTAAATTTTGACTCGTAAAAATAAAGAGAATGCTACAATTCCCCTAATAGACTGGAATTCGTACATTAAAAATATTTACAAATATTGTAATGTCCTGAACAAAATTCCAAAAATTTCTACAAAAGATGATGTTTTTTCTATAGAAGACATAAAGTTTGGGGTTAAGTGACTTGCAAACGGGAAATCTAAGGACGTCAAGGGATACCAAGCTGAAATATTGAAAATTGGAGGGTCGGTTATGATCCCCGCAAGGATGGCATAATGATGCCAAGTCTTGGCTAAATCATTGGATAATAAAAGAAGAAGTTATTTTGCAGAATACGAAAGATATTTAAAATATTTTGTAAGCTAAATTTAAGGATAATCTATGGTGTGATAAATAATTAGAGGATAAAAGAAAATTAAGATATTATAAGGAAGTGGTTAATCCTAACCTTAAAGATAAAAATTAGCTCTCTATTTTGACTAGCATAAAGAAGAGAATCAATATTGCCAAAATAAGAACTAATTCTCGTGAGCTGCATAGTGAAACTGGGTGTTGGGAAATCCCCAAAACACCATGGCAAGAAATAATACATCACTTTTGTGACACCAAGAGGGTTGAAGATGAAAATTACTTTCTCCTAGAATGCCCTGCATATATCCATATTACATCCCAATTTCAAAATATTTTTCACAATACCAACCTTCCTAACTTTTTAAGTTATCAAAACTTTAGTGATATTGGAACGCTTCTTTTAATGCTTTTCAAGCATCGAAATAACATTTTAAAGAAATCCAAATAATATCTTACTTTTCTTAAGGTCTGATAGACCAATTTTGGTCTCTGTGGACATTAACCATCATCATCATCATCATCATAATATTATTTTTACACAAATCTCCAACCAAACATGATATATTTAAAATTTAGGGATTGTGTTTTCAAATATTTAATTACTTTTACAAAAATATTTATAATTGTTTTGTATAATTAAAATATAGTAATTATGTTTTTTTTTTCAAGGTCATCCATCCTACATAGGGATTGGGGTGGTCTTATATACAAATATCTATCATTATTTTCACATTTTACATGCCTCTAGGAGAGGAAATAACATGAAAGTGGATTTTGTTGAACTTTGGACTCTTCTACATTTCACGATTTCTCATGGGTTTAAAAAAAATTCAATTATGGGAGATTCGAAAGTAGTGGTAGACTAGGAAAATGGAAAAAACGTTTTCCAAATTGCGAGATTAACTTCACTCCTGGATCAAAATAGGGGAGCCATACAAAAGATAGACTAGTCTTGTTTTATGCATATCTATAGGGAATTGAACGAAAAGGATAATCAATTGTCAAAGGAAGCACTCTCTATGGACGATGTCTCTTTCGTATTCCATGAATTCAAGGATGACCAAGAAGTTGAGTCTCAGGATTTTCACTTCTAATTTTTAATGTTTCATGTGTGTCATTTTTGAATTTTTGGCTAGTTCAAAGAGAAAGAGCCCATGAGCTCATAGTATAAATGATTAAGGTATCAAGGCATGCAGCCACCTAGGAATCTATGTATGTTATTAATCAAGTATGTTAGGACAAATCTCTTTTTTCCCTTTTGAATCTAGAAGATGTAATCTTGAAGGGATGATCAACTCAGTCAATCAGAGTCGATTTGTTTTGTTTCTCTAGTTAGGGACTACGTGGAGATTGATATTTTTGTAACAAGTATATTTCATTTTTGGAATATAAGATTTTTTCCTATGGGAAAAAAATATTAATTATGTTTTTGTTATATAATTATTTTTACAAAAAATTCTATGGGTGGAAAGTTTTTAATTAATTAAAATTTAAGGATTATGTTTTCAAATATTGTTGGGGATTGACTATAACCCTGAGTGGAACAATAAAAAAAACCGTAGAACAAACAAAGAGAAATAAACTTCAAGAATATCGGTGGTGTCTAAAGACACCGTTTAACACAATCACAATGAATTGTTATCAAAACATCACAATGCATTAATGAGTACATGTTCACCATGATTCACTTGTTGATAATAACCCATGGGGTCCCTTATTTATAGTCACAATATCTAACCAACTTCCTTGAAATATTGAATATCTTGTCCACATACAATGATCAGTGGTCATAGTTGACTCTTTCAAATCCGTGCTATTTAGTCGACTAGTCGAACCAAGTCAACCCAACCATCCATTTATCCAACCTATATTCGATTGTTCGATTGGTCAATCCATCGACCGACTATCTTCAACTGTTAGTCGATTGTTTGACTAATAAGTTCATAGAATACTTAACCTATTATTGGTGTATTATGTTCGATCACTCAATAGATTGTCTCTAGCTATGAGTTGACCATCCGATCGATGTCTCCAGTAGAAGTTTGATGAACCAACATAAAATAAGGTTACAACACCCCTCCATCAACACAAGGATTTGGAGTTTCAAGAAGTGAAATTAGGTCAGCAGAACACCCCCCCATAATTGCAGCTTCCTGAAGCCCAAGCATATCACAGATTTTAGCCAACTTAGCTTCATACAAGGGTTTGGTAAATATATCAATAATCTAATCATCATTTTTGCTATAAACAAGGGTGACAACTTTCTCTTGTACCAATTGCCTCAAATAGTGAGCACGAAGTTCAACATGTTTCATCTTTCTATGAGAAACAGGATTGTCAGCAAATCGAATGGCACTTTGATTATCATAGTAGAGTGTAGTTGAGGTATGTACATAAAACCCAAGTTCACTTGAGAGTTGGAAAATCCAAACTACCTCTATACCAACATTAACGGTGCCATGATACTTAGTTTTTGTAGTCGACAAAGAGACTACCTGATATAACCCTAAATTGCACCACACATGCTTACCTGGAATTAGACCATCTCATATCCTTTCTTTGCCAAAGCACTACTGAAAAACTCTTTGAAAATCCTCTTTTATAAAGGCCCACGTGCCCTATTCCATTACTGCATGCATGTACACACTAGCTGACCCAAAACAGCTCGCATGGACCGTCAAAAGCATGAAAAAAGGAAAGTTTCCGATGAAACACAAAAGCTATGGGTGAGTTAACTAGAACTCCCAGCCATGCATGGCCGAGAGTTCATCCAAATACCTAGCTCCTTCTAGCCTATAAAAGAAGGGGTAGGGGTCCCATTTGGAGGAGGAAAAATATACCAAAGAAACTTTGCCCATTTACGTATTCCCATTGTCCCAACCCTTTAGCCTTTCCTTGTGCCAAAGGAGAAACAAAGAAAAGTAGTTGGAGGACAGAAGAAGAGGAGCCCAGGATCAGGTTCGAGGAGTGGTGGTCGGTCTCAACTTTTGTAAGTTGAATCATTCAAAGTAATAAAGAAAATGCTTTTCTTGTCCCAATTCATGAACTTTTTATAGTTTGATTAGTATATGTTTGGATTTCTACCCCATTAGTATATAAGTAGTATGCACGCATAGTTGTTGCTTGTCTTGGATGCAGGTCATCTTTGGAAGGAGTATTGTGAACAAGTAACCAAGTACAACGGAGGATCGACAACAAACGTCGAGAACGAGGTAGGTTGATCTTTCCATGCATCTACTAAGAAAAGGGGATTTTGTTTGCACCCAATTCGTCACTTGATGAGAAAATAAAGGGTGCTTACATGCCCAGTTGGGCTCTGCTAGGCATGACAGCTATAGAGTAAAAGGTTAGAAAGAGAAACTACAAAGTTATAAACAAGAATTAAACTAAAACACACTAAAACTAAGAGCATATGGAAAAATGAAAAATAAATACAAATGGACCAATATC
>JZKD02S1676000.1:143952-179100 GCA_000966675.3 Picea glauca
TCTTGAGTTATGTTTAGAACCAGTTGGGAACCTTCTCCATAGATCAGGGATTTGTTGATGAGAACAAGAATTCGAGCACAACAGTCTCCTAATCTTGAATGTTCCTTCCCTTATTCCTCTCAATGGGCTAACAACTGACCCAGAATAGGGAGCGCTCCTCCAAAACGGGTATCAGAGCGTTATAGTGCTCCTAATGTGTCTTGGTAAAGTGCCAGCGCTCTTAAGATGAGAAGTGCTCCTCCAGAAGGGCCTAAGGGGCGTTATAACGCTCCTTGAACTATAGTAGAGGAGCACCAACACTTCTGCAGCCATAGCAGGGGAGCGTTCCCCCTCCAAACCAATGTTTTATGGCTTCTTTCAGGTGTCAAGAGATAGTTGATCCTAGTAAACCAGTTCTCCTCCTTCAAATCAGTCATGTGAGATGTCATAAGTGCCTCCCTAGTGTCATTATCATGGCATCATGTCTGAACATTGTTTGTGACACTAGTGATCAACTTGTGACACTTATGAAAGTTGATAGAGAAGATGCGACACTTGCGACGATTGATAGGGAGAATGTGACACTTATCCATCTAAACAATTTTGATGTGTAATAGCAAGCACGGAAGGGGGCAGCCAAGAAACCTGCCCACCTCCGAACAACCCCGCATCTATGAACGTATATATGGTTAGGGGTGATGCTTTTATATCGACTAGAGCACATGTATATAGTAAACCAAGTGCTTATGAAAAGGGTAAAGAATTTGACCTCCCATCTCTTCCTCTACAGATTGAGAAGATGTTGGGAGAAACAATGACATGCATTCCAAAAGGTGCATTTAAAAAAGCTTCTCATAACCCAAATGCAAGGGCCGCCCAAAACTACTCTGTGGTGGAGGATTTATCACAAACCCCTTGTGTGATTTCTGCTTTGGAGGTCCTCCAAAGCTGCCCTTCTCAGAGGAAAGCCTTGTCTGCCTTACCACGTAGCGTTTCACATAGTAGTGGCTTATCCCACGAAAATTTTTACTCAGAATATCTTTCATACAGTGGTCGATGAGGGCGCCTCAACATGCGTTATGTCATTGGCATGTTGGAAGGCCATTGGCCAGCCCATTTTGTCTCCATCACCTACTCTCCTCACTTCTTTCGATGGTCATTCGTTCCAACCACATGGCATCGTTCCTTCTTTCCCCGTGCAGTTAGGAGGAAAGACCGTGTGTGTCGAACTAGAGGTAGTCGATGCTCCCCTCGACTATAACCTCTTATTAGGAAGGAGTTGGACTTATGCTATGCAAGCTGTGGTTGCTACAATTTTTTGGGTCTTGTTGTTTCCACACAAGGGCTGGATAGTGACCATCGATCAATTGTCTTTCTCCAGAACTGACCCTGCTTTGGGGGCATCCATGGTCCCGATGATTGATAATCTTCAACCATGTGTCATTAACGTAGGAGTTGGTTTGTGCCCATCCTTGATGGGTACCTTCGATTACCCACACCCTCATGGCGACATCAAATTTATATCCAATCACCATAAGGTTGAGATTTTTCAAGTTTCATTGTTCTGCATGACTTACTTCAAGGATCCATGGATACTCCATTCCCCATCAACGACGATGGATGAGATAGGGAACTCAGGCATGTCCATGCCCTTGTCTACCGCTGAAGTAGTGTACTCTTTAGTCCAGCAAGCTTTAGCTAACCCTGATCCGACTCCTGCACAAGAGTCAGATCCACTTCTAGAGCCTATTTGGGTTCAGGGTTCTCTCGCTAACACCGATTCATTAGATTTAGTCTTACCTTCTAACGAAGCAGTAATCGAAGCAATAACTAGTCCAGACAAACCTTGGAAAGATCTTCATCACAGATAATATTTTCTCCCAGAGTTAAGCCGAATCGAAGCAGGAGAATTCACCATGACCATGACGGGAGAACAGTCGTGTCCTATTAATCTCTTAGCTACACATGAAATTTATGTTGAGGGAAATATGGAAACTATTGCTGAAACTATACCAATCAACATCTCTCGAAACCCTGGCATCGTGGAGAACGTCTTCGTCGGAGCAGATTGCTCTCGAGAAGAGATTCAAATTTACACGGATCTTTTCAAAGAATTCCGCGATGTTTTTGCCTGGTCTTATGAGGAAATGCCAGGTATCGATCCAAAAATAGTTGAACATGAAATCACAATGTATCCTGATGCCAAGCCTGTCTGATAGAAGCTTCGTCCAGTTAATCCTAAGAAAGAAACAACCATCAAGATTGAGGTAGAGAAATTGCTAAAGGCAGGTTTCATATATCCTATCCATTTGACTCAATGGGTGTCAAATCCTGTGCCGGTCAACAAAAAACAAGGCACGATTCGTGTATGTACCGACTTCTGTGATTTGAACAAGGCATGTCGCAAAGATAATTTCCCAACACCATTCAGCGACTAGATAATTGATGAATGTGTTGGTTGCGAATCCTTTTCTTTCATGGACGGTTTTTTGGGATATAATCAAATCCAAATCAAGCCCGAAGACCAACACAAAATGGCATTCATTTGTCCTTGGGGTACATTCCCGTATCGTAAAATGACTTTTGGTCTTAAAAATGATGTGGCCACCTTCCAGTGGGCCATGTCTTTTTCTTTTTATGATCTCAAGCATATAGTCGAGGCCTATCTAGATGATTTAGTATCGTGATCTCACAAGAGAACGGATCATCCCGCACACCTTAAACTGATCTTCGAATGTTGTCGCTACTTTTGGAGTCGCTTGAATCCAAACAAGTGCAGCTTCTGCGTAACGTCAGGATGTTTGTTAGGTTTCATCATATCAACAACACGGATCATGGTCGATCCTCTCAAGGTGGAGGCAATAATCCAGTTGCCGCCCCCATGCACAATCCTTCAACTTCAAAGTGTACAAGGCAAGGCAAACTTTTTATGACGCTTCATCGCCAACTATGCCGAAATCACCAAGGGATTTATGCGCTTACTGAAGAAAGACGTTCCTTTTTACTGGGATGATGCCACTCAACACTCTTTTGACACATTAAAACATGCCCTCACAACTTCCCCTCTGCTACGGCCACCTAACTATAACAAATATTATGTATTATATCTGGTCACCACAGAGTCAACCATTGACATGGTTTTAGTTCAGGAAGATGATTTGTTCTTAGAATACATGATCTATTACCTGAGCTGAGGCCTCGTAGAATTAGAACTCAATT
Source organism: Picea glauca (assembly GCA_000966675.3). NCBI lineage: Eukaryota > Viridiplantae > Streptophyta > Pinopsida > Pinales > Pinaceae > Picea > Picea glauca. Next base: position 147,151 of record JZKD02S1676000.1, read on the forward strand.
ATTCTCATATCGAAAAACTTGTGTCGGCAGCAGTTCATGTTGTTCAACGGTTCCGTCATTATGTTCTGTTTCGTAAGACCACCATCATTGCTATCATGAATCCATACCAGTACATGTTGACATGACGGGTTATAGGTGGAAAAATTAGTAGATGGATAGTCATCCTCCAGGAGTTTGACTTAGACTTCATTTCAGCAAAGTCCAAAAAGTCATTGGTCTTCGCAGAGCTTATTTTGGAGCTTTCGGTTGAGTCAGGTGATGTTGTGCCTACAGAATCGCCTATTTGAGGAGATATGTTTTTTATCACATCTTCAGATCCCTAGTACGAAGATATACTTATCTATCTCCAGACTTTGAAGTGCCCCACTTTTGCTTCTCATGATGAGCGTCGGCATATACACCATCAGGCTAAGAATTATCTCATACTTGATGATAGGTTGTATCAGAGAGGTGTAGACTACATCTTACGTCGATGTCTCACTCATGAAGAGGCATTTATCATTCTTAACGATTTCCATACTAGAGCTTGTGGCGGTCACTCTTTTGGGTTGGCATCAGCCGAAAATATTCTACGAGAAGGTTACTTCTGGCCGACACTTATCAAAGATTGTATAGAATCGGTCAAGAAGTGTCATCCATGCCAAATCTTGTCTCAGAAGATGAGGGCACATCCTGCTCCCATGTTTCCTGTCATCACAGTTGGTCCCTTCACCAAGTGGGGGATTGATTACACTACTTGCAACCCCCCTTCAGCAAGGCGACACCGCTATATCATCGTAGTTATAGACTACTTCACTAAGTGGGTCGAAGCTATGCCAACGTTTAAAGATGATGGAGAGACTGCAACTCTCTTTTTATTCAACCAGATCATAGCAAGGTTCGACATCTCGAGAGAGATTGTTATTGACCATAGCAGTCACTTTCAGAACCAAATGATGACCGAATTAACATCAAATCTTGGGTGACGGCAAGAGCATTCATCACCCTACCACCCCCAAGCTAATGGGTAGGTGGAAGCTGTAAACAAAACTCTTAAGACTATTCTACAACAAACTATCAACTCAGCCAAGTACAATTGGCATTTGATGTTATACTCGACATTATGGGCTTACCGAACATCTGTTAAGACTACAACCAGTTTCTCACCTTTTCAACTCGTTTACGGGCTGGAGACAGTTTTTCCCATCGAATGTCAGATCCCATCTCTAAAATTGGAAGTACAATTATTTCCAGACACTTCTCCACTTGAATAATGGTTAGAATAACTTGAGCAGCTCAATGAATAACGTCGTGATGCAGCCTTGGCCAACGAGGCTCACAAACATAAGGTCAAGTGTCAGTATGAGAGGTCCATTCATCCTCGGATTTTCTCTGAAGGTGACCTTGTCCTGGTCTATGACCAAGATAAGGACCCCCTGGGGGCAAGAAAATTCAAACCCATGTGGTTTGGACCTTTCATCATAAAAGAGGTATTAACAAAGAGTGTTTATCGTCTGGTTGATTTTGAAGGGAATGCTTTGGCGGAGCCTAGAAATGGGCTCTACCTCAAGAAGTATTACTCATAGGCAGGTCACTGTGGGTAACTTTTTGTAACATATGTAGAGTCTTTGTACTATTACATTTTAGTTTATTTTAAATGTTATAGACATGTCATCGATGTTATCTTTTGTCAATATGGCAGATGTCAAGTGATTCTGAGGTGTTCGTTGGGTATGCAGACGGTACTAGTCGACACACTCGGAGGCTCGCCTCCGCAGCTTGGGTAATATTTACACCTTAGGGCTATTTGTTATCTTCCGAAGGTATATGCTTAGGTGACACCACAAATAATGTCGTTGAGTATAGTGCAGTTATTGAGTTGCTTCATGACGCCTTTTCATTAGGTATCTATCATCTCTGGGTCTATCTCGATGCTCAACTAGTTGTGTCTCAGTTAAACAGAATATACCAGGTTCATGATCCGACCTTACACCGACAATTCCTTAGGGTACATCTCTTAGAACGAAACTTTGATTATATTACATATTTTCATGTTCCTAGAAGAGTAAACCAAATTACAGATACTCTAGCTAATCAAATTTTAGATTGGCATCTTGCACACATATGAAAGAACATTGACATAAGCACGTAAATACATTTTTTCACATGTGATCCATAAGACACAAAAGATCAAAAAAACCATATATAATATCATAAAGTAACGAGAGTACATAGATGGACGCAAGCACCTCAAAAATAAGACCAATAACGAGTCACAGGGCTTATGCCCTCAAAAAATATATACAAGTAGTGCTCGTGGCACGTAAAAAGTCTAAATAGGTTTAGGGCCTATGGGCCCTGTTATACTGGTCCACAACATGGGCTAAATGCCTAAACAATTGGACCCACATCTGAGGTGCCCCCACTACATGAGGCTACATGGATGGCGGCAGGCCCTCAATCTCTTCCATGGGGACTGTGCGAGTGAGTGCAGTAAAGTTCCGCTCAACTCGTCTAAGTACCCTCTCAGCCTCCCCACCTGGGAGGTTTCCTTCTACTGCTGGTCCCCCGGCAGCGGAAGCTGCAGCTTCTAGCCGAGGACGATGCTTGCTTCGTGCATAATCGGCAGGTCGCACTGGTCCCACATCTACATGCAACAAATGTATATCCATCAAATACTCTGGAATATAAAAAAAATGATATATATATAACAAAAACGAAATAAAAATTACATATATAACAAAAAAACTACAAAGGTGGAGACTTACCCATCTCTCCTCGCTCCTCACCAGGAGGCACGAGTATCTCAAGATCTCTAGAAAAGTCTATCCCTGCATATGGGTAATCCTCAATCACAGGGATCTACTGTGACAGCCATGAAAAAAAGTCATCATCGAAGGACTCATCGGTCCTTCCACTACCCTGCCGCAGCAGTAATACTGCCCATCTACATACTACAAGAAAAGAGCCCCGATGTCCTTGTACCACTTCCCGAGGACTAAAGCACAGAACTCTCTCGAAAAAGAATGAACATAAAATAGTCTCGAACCCGAAGTTCCTCTGTGTCCGCTGATGGAAATCTGTCAATTGCCTCTTCATACACTCCAGTAGTATGGTACTCCAGTCAAAAATTTGTGCATTCAAGCACTGGATAGCACAGTTCATTTGTGCTCAGGATGCCTGATGCAAGGCCGCTGAACCAGTAATCCGCCTAATAAGAAATAATATCGCTTGCAGCAATAGGTTAGTAATATTACTTATGGGCACCTGGGAGCTCAAACGATTTGTCCCAGCCTCACAGTGCAGGGCTATCAGTTCTGCTATGTTATGCGGCCCCGATGGAAACGTCCTGAAATTGACTAGTTCCCCTCTCCTTGAGAGGCCAGTCAAAAAATAGATATCCTCGGTGGTGGGCACCAGTGATTGCCCCTCTAGTATGAAGGCCTTTGCATCAGGGTCCCAATAGTCAACCAAGGCATTCAATAGCCTCGGTTGTGCTCGCATAAACAGACACAGGAAGAACTTTAGCAAACCACATTGCATCAACGCAGCCACGGCATTCGGATCTCCCGAAACCAACTCACTAACTTCTTCATGCTCCCTTTCCCTCTATTGGACATACATCTTGCCAACATAACAAAGTTCAGGAGGGTGAGTGAGCACTCTTTAGTTCTTTTTGTCTATAAAGAGGGGGTCCACGCGTGTTGTCTAGGTGACATTCACGTGTACACATGGACAGATTTTACTCTGCCCGAGTGTACACACGGCCTGTCCAGAGATAGCCTGCGTGGACCTAGGGCTGACCTTTTAAAGGTCGACGCCCACCCAAAAAATGAAATGCAAAGAAAAAATAAAGAGTTGAATAGCTAGATAGGGGAGTTTGTACTTACTTGGTCTAGACGGAAGTTCGTTTGATCCATTGTAGCTCCCAGAATCACCATTTTTATCAAAGGGGGTATTTTGGCTCCAGAGTCAATTTCCAAATCAACAATGGTGATAATGAGCTGCCAGCTTCTATTTATAGACTTTTTGGCCTCTTTTTGTCACTTTTTTGGCCTCCCTTATCATTTTTTTTATACCAAAAACCATTTAGAGTGATTCAAGAGTTATATGGGAGGGATTTGATCGAGTATTGGGACATTTTTTTTGAGTTTTGAGTAAATTTTGACGGTCCGTGAAAATTTTTCCAAGAATCAACTTGAGCATATAGGTTAGGTTACTACCCCGACTTTTGTGTCTCGTTGTCTTTTTCCTCTGCCATAGGATCGATCCCATTAGGTTGTGACACAGAACCATCATATATGCTTTAGAAGTGTCGCAACTTGGCGGTAGAGCTTACCAGAACATGGATGTCCTAGGTAGGTCTTGGTTGCATTATGGTGTCCATGCCGTCTCTAAAACACTGTAGGCTCGGGAGTCCTTATAGTCTTTCCTTAATATGAGTTTGAGCCTCATTTGCATGATTCTTCTTCACTCTTGATCTCACCCTCAGGACTCCCAAAAAATAATGGGTCTTCTTTTAATCCCTTTTCAGACCCTCTAAACATGAAAAGATTGTCGAGCAATCTTGTCGCCTTTCACGCTCGTTAAACTGAAATTTGAAGTCACATCTATCCGGTGGTAGTTTACCCCATTTTCAGTCTGGATGGTCAACTGTACGAACAAAGGTATACTCTATGGAACTTTTGTTCTTTAGAAGAGTACTCTCAGGTATAATTTTATCCCTTTTTCAGGCCTAAGGAACTAAACTTACGAAAAAGGAACTCCCACAAAGTCCATAGTTAAGCACTTTTCAGACTCCCTAAAATTGAAAAGATCATCGAGTGACCTTATTCTTTCACACTCGTTAAATTGGTCCAAAAGAATATTCCTGACGGAGTCCATAGTTAAGCTTTTTTTAGACTCCTTAAAAATGAAAAAATGGTCGAGTGATCTTGTCTTTATCACACTTGTTAAAATGGTTTTGAATAGACGTCTTGTCGGTGCTAGTTTACCCCTTTTTCGAACTGACTAGACTACCTTCGAAAAAGGTACCCCAATGGAGTCTCCTTTTATGCTTTTTCAGACTCTCTAAACATGAAAAACCACCGAGTTTACCTTCTCTGGACTCATTAAACTTACATCGAAGGATGTTACCATTGTGTGTTTTGTTAACCACTTTTGCATATCTTATACGCCAGCCTTGTAACAATTTGCTTCTACGTCTTAACACCTTTAGCCCCCGGAGGATTTTTCCCGAGTATCATTCTACTAGAACATCAGTCTTGACCTTGTGCCTTGAGCTTGTATGTTTGCAACACTCGTTCCTCCTTTGTAATGTAATATTCCTTTCTTCTTTTTCCACAATTATTGAAAAGAGCAAAAAAATCAAATATACCCCAAAAAGAGGAAGGGAAAAGTATTTTCTTTATTGGCAGCATAATGAGTCGCCCTTGGATAAAGCACACCTGTTCGTTTGTTCATCAGACTATGGGATGTAGTACGACCTTAGGAAGCTTTTCTTGCTATATCGAGTTGTGTCCTCCATCGTTTGGTTATCCTTCCAAACATATGGAGAGTTTGTGTTTCCTCCTGCTTTGTAGACTTATGATTAATGCCATGTTGCCTTAGTCTCATCATTTGTCGTGCTGTTATCCAAGGGAAGTTTGTCACCAAGCCTGAGTCGACCCCTCTACAATATGTCTCTTGTCCTCATACCCGACCATCCTGAACATCCAATCAAGTCCTTGTTCGAAATCATTGAAGCCTTCAGTCCGATCATCAAGATTATCAAGTCCATGACCGACAAGCTGTTGAAGACCTCTGGGTAGTGCATTTGTACACTCATATTACACTCCTACCCGAGTTTTGAAGATTTTGAAGTTGTTGCTTGATCTTTGAATATCACATCTCTAGCCATCAAGCCGAATCAGCTTCTGGAAGATGGATACTCTATATGTATATCTTTGTGATTTCGAGATGTATCTCCGCTGTGTATTTTTTGCGGCTACTCTTTATAGTTATTTGACATGGATCTACAGTGTATTTTATTGGTAGCCATGATTCTATTTTATCCCGAGCATGGGTATGCTCGCCTTGGTGAGACATGTGTTATTTTGCAGACGGTGCCTCCCGGATCCTGATCCTTGGGCTCAATCGTTCGGCACATCAGTAAAGATTAGTAATGTATTTCAGCCATTAGATGCTCTTCTGACCTGACACATTAGGCGGCATCTGTTATAACCCTAAATTGCGCCACACATGCTTACTTGGCATTAGGCCATCTCATATCCTTTCTTTGCCAAAGAACTGCTGAACAACTCTTTGAAAATCCTCTTTTATAAAGGCCCACACACCCTATTCCATTACTGCATGCGTGTACACGCTGGCTGGCCCAAAACAGCCCGTGTGGACCGACAAAAGAACGAAAAAGGGAAAGTTTCCAATGGAACACAAAAGCTATGGGTGATTTAACTGGAACTCCTGACCATGCATGGCTGAGGGTTCATCCAAATACCTAGCTTCTTCTAGCCTATAAAAGAAGGGGTAGGGGTCCCATTTGGAGGAGGAAAAATATAGCAAAGAAACTCTGCCAATTTACGTATTCCCATTGTCCCAACCCTTTATCCTTTCCTTATGTCAAAGGAGAAACAAATCAAAGCAGTTGGAGGACAGAAGAAGAGGAGCCCAGGATCAGGTTCAAGGAGTGGTGGCCGGTCTCAACTTTTGTAAGTTGACTCATTCAAAGTAATAAAGAAAATGCTTTTCCCGTCCCAATTCATGAACCTTTTATAGTTTTATTAGTATATGTTTGGATTTCTAACCTGTTAGTATATAAGTAGTATGCATGCATAGTTGTTGCTTGTCTTGGATGCAGGTCATCTTTGGAAGGAGTATTGCGAACAAGTAACCAAGTACAACGGAGGATCGACATCAAACGTTGGGAACAAGGTAGGTTGATCTTTCCATGCATCTACTAAGAAAAGGGGATTTAAATCTAGGGATGAAGGTAGAAAGTATTTTCTCTTCGGTCATATCTGCATGCAAATTCTGAACTCTATTTGCTAGTCCGTAGGAAGATTTTCCCCACAACACTACCTTATGTTTCTTGCATGACCAAATCAATGGTCCATTGTTGAGGAGAAACACATAGATAGAGGTGGAATTCTGATCATCACTATCTCCTTCCCAATTGAAGTTGTTGAAGTTGACTAACGAATATGAACTTCAATAATATTTGATACTAATATGACTGGTACCCTTAAGATAGTGAACAATTATTTCCACATCTTTCTAATGGCTTTCTCTGGAATCTTGCATAAACTGAGAAACCACACTTACAAAAAAGGATATGTTAGGTCAACTGTGAGGAGATAAATAAGACTTCCAACCAATTGTTGGTAGAGAGTAGCATCGATTTTGGGAGACTGGTAGGTTTTACTCAAATTAACTCCAGACTAAAAGGGAGTAGCACATGGCTTACAATCTTCCATCTTAAAATGTGTCAAGAATCCATTACATATTTATATTTAGAAAGAAATAAGCTATAACGAAGAGGTAAAACTTGAAGAGAAAGAAAATAACATATAAGACCAAGATCTGTCATATCAAAGGTGTCAGCAAGTTTTTTATTCAAACTAAGAATGAGATCAATATTATTTCCAGTCATGATCAGATCATCAACATAAACAACAACAATCAAAGTATAACTATGAGTATGTAATACATAGAGACTATGGTTATATTCAAAGCATTTGAATCCAAGAGAGAGAAATAAATTTCCAATGTTAGCACACCAAGATCTAGGAGCTTGTTACAAACAATAAAGATACTTCTAGAGTCAAAAAACACGGGTGGAATCTATCACAGAACTAAGATATTTTTCCATGAATATTTCTTCAGATAAATTTCCATGAAGGAAGACACTCTTCACATCCATTTGGTGGATCTTCCATCCAAAGAAAGAAACAAGGGAAATAATTGGTCGAACATAATTCATCTTTGCAACAGGGGAAAATGTCTTAGTGTATTTGATGTCTTATTCTTGTTGAGAAATCATTTCATGACCAAGAAATATTTATGTCACTCAACAACACCTTTAGAGGCAAATTTGGTCTTATAGACCCATTGAAATTTCACAATGCTTTTCCCTTGAGGTCAAGGAACTAAATCCCAGGTGTGATTCTTTACGAAATAATCCATTTAAGATTGAATACATTGCTCCCATTCGGGTTGTCCTTGTGCATAAGAGTATGTGACATGGCCACAAGTTTCAAGAACATGAGTCATTAAAGAAACACTGGCATGTTGCTTCTGAATACGAGTTTTTTTGTTGAATGAGATATCACCGACATCATGACCAACAATGTCAATTGTCTTGCCATGCCATTGAGTAAGGAAGGAAAGGGATGAATTGATTTCTACTATATAAGGTCAATCAAAAGAGTGACGAGTTTCAATGGATGATGACAGAGGACCAGTTGAAAAAAAAAATGACTATCCAATCGACACAAGAACGATGATTGACGAAGTGGCAGAAACAAGAGTAGAGTTCGATGGCCCAGTTAAAAGACTGAGAAAAAGAACATGTGATCTAGTTTCATCAATAATATCAAAGATACCAACCTATGATAAACCAGGAGAAGTAGTCAACAAATTGGTTCTTGAATAATTCTCATCAAGCAACACATTTCTTCTGATAATAATATATCGTTTGATAGAATCAAATAGTTGATAGGATTTAGAATATTTAGATTATCCCATCATGATACAAGGATGAGTCTTCACATCCAATTACTTACTACAATCATTTGGAATATGATCCCAAGAATCATAATCAAAGACATAGATATGACCAACTAAGGGCTTAGTTTTGTACTATCTTTCAACTAGACTTGCACAACTAACAACTCGAGTCACAATGTAGTTCAAGAGATAGTTTGCATAGTACACAACTTCAACCCAAAAACGAGGAGGCTAATATTTGTCTTGTAAAAGAAAATGAGCCATTTCAACCAACGTGCGATTCTTACATTCTAAAACACCATTATGTTGAGGGGTATGGGGAACCAACCACTTCCAGGAAATACTAGATCGAGTAAGGTATTCCTCAAATGGTCGATTCACATATTCACCACCACTGTCATATCTCAAGTGTTTGATGGGTTACATTTCTTTTCAACAAAGGCCCTGAATTATTTAATTTTCTCAAATGAATGACTCTTATTTTTCAGGAAATGGACCCAAGTAAATGTAGAGAGATCATCAATACAAGTCAAGATATACTATGCACCTGCTAAAAAAGGTTGATTCATACAACACAAATCAATGCGTACTAGATCTAGGAGGTTTTGTGCTCACCACATTTTTCCAAAGTCGAAGGGTATATGATGATGATTTCCCAACACACATCTTCTATAGACTCCATCAGGTGGAAGGAATTTCGGTAAACCTGCAACCATGTTCTATGTGGACATTGAATTTAGACTTTGAAAATTTAGGCGTCTGAGTTGTTCATGTCAAATTCGACTTTGTTCATCAGTGCGAGAAACAAGAGCAATCAATTCAAGATCTGGTTGAGGAAGGTCACAAAAATTTTGCAGTATTTCCTTTGAGCCAAGGAAACCTTCAACAACAATAAAATTACCGTTATTTTGATCCTTAATAAGGAAATTATTAGGCCAAAACTCCACAATCTTCCATGTCTAAGTTAATTAAGAAACCAAAAACAAATTTTCACTCAGGTGGGGAATATGATAAATGTCAACAATTTTCCTATGCCGATAGTGAACATCACCATGACCATTAACATTGAGAGAAAAATCATTAGCTACATATATATTTCAGTCCACAAAGTTATCCAGAGACGTGAACAAGGAAGCATCTCTTGCCATGCGATCAATGCACCCATAATTGACTACCCATTCATTTTGAGAAGGTACTGCTTAGGAAGTTTGGACTTGGAAGGTGAAATTATCAATAGGTCGATGAATAACCAACACATCTCTTTCAAGTTTCTTAACCTTCCCCTTTAGGTCGAGATTCTTCTTCCAACACTCTCTCTCCACATGTCCAATCTTCTATAGTGCATATATTTTTCTTCTTTCGATTCTTCTAGGTCGATGTCGACTCATCAAACTTCACTTTAGTTCTCTAGTCAAGACATTCTTGAATGCATATAAGATATTCAAAGCATACTCCTTCCTTGTAATTCATCTTTCCCTTTCCCTTCAGAAAGTGGGCTTGGTGTTTACCACTGATCTTTCCTTTAACAAGAATTTTGTGTTGATCATTAATCAGTACGTCATAGAAATTATCAAATATATAATCCTTACCATATTCTTTACGTTTCTGCCAATTGGTCCATAATGTGGAACAAAACACATCAAATGGTCTTCTCATATTAATTAGGACCAAATCGATGAGTTTTCCATCTTTCTTCTGGAAATTCTTTGTTCGGGGACCTTAGAGAAATCACCCCAAAGGATGGTTCCAAATTATTTTCTTAACTATGAACTACAAAGTACTATCCAATTCCTCCAAGAAATTGGCACTTAAAAGGTTAATAGAGACTCATAATCCCTCTATGATTTTCATGCAAGAACTGATGATAGATGGGGAAAAGATGGTTCAATATTTATCCAAGCTATTAAAGGGTTGGGATTTAAAATTTATTTATGCTATAGGATGGTCTGGGGATCTAGTTATAGGGTGGAAGACAAGATTACTCACTATTTATAACTCTTTGGATTTTTCATTTGGGCTAGCGACTTCTCTCCTTTCTCCAAAACTAGGGAAATAGTTCACTTGTCTAAATATATATGCTCGTTACTATGAAAGAATGGAATACTGGGAAAAATTCTTCAATAGTGTATGGCTCCATAAAAGGCTAGTGGTGATTGTAGCAGATCTAAATTTCTCCCTTAGTGCATAGGAGATTTGGGGGCCAGTAGCTCAAGTTGACAACCTATATCAATTTTTCTTAAGAAATTTGAAAAGGGTAGTGCTACTATACATGGATCCTACCAAAATCACCCTGACCTAGACTAATAGGAGCACAGGTGAGGAAAGAAGAGAAAATAGATTAGATAATTTTCTAGTTTCGAAGGAATTTCTTGAATAAGATCTCAGAATTTATCAATGGGTCTCTGATAGAGGAGACTCTGATCACAACCTCGTGATCCTAAAGGTGGCCCATTCCTAAGGAAATCCACCAATCCCATTCAATTAGAACCCAAAGTGGCTTAAGGAAGAGGATTTTATCAGAAAAATCAAGGATTCCTAGACACCCTTTGATGATTATCTCAATGAATTAATGCCCATCCAATTCCACCAAAATTTGATAAAGGTTAAGAATATGATAATTAAATGGTCTAGGGGGAAAAAGGAAAAAGACAACAAAAACTTAAGGGAGGTGCAAGAGATTCTAATATATAGTCTTTCTAAGGAGGGTTTTTTTTTCTTGACAGAAACTCAAAAATCTAATCCAAGTCAACTAAAAAACAAGAGAAGAAAAATAATTCTAGGTAGAGAGAAATAATGACATTTGAAAAGAAGGGAAATCTGTCTTCGGGTAGAAAATGATAACACAAATTATTCCAAATATTTTCCAACTATAAAACTGGAAGATTGCAAAAAAGGATGGTTTGTGGGCCAAGACATTCCTTGATATTGTTGTTGAAGGAGAAAAACTACTTTCAAACTTTATTCAAATATTACCTCCAAGCTATAATTGATGTTATAATTTGTTTAGCTAGCTTCTTCCATAGATGTTTTGAACCAGAGGATAATCAATACCTCATGGCGAAGGTGGGAAAAGAGGAACTTCTTATAAATGTTCAAATCTTCTATAAGGACAAAAGTCCTAGGCCATATGGCCTCCCTATTGAATTGTTTCTCAATTCCTATGATTCTAATGAAGATGATCTCAAAAGAGTAGTGGATGCCTCAAGATCCTTGTGGAGAACCCTAGAATATTTCAAATCCACCTTTATAACTTCATTCCTAAGGGTGATATCCCATCTTGATATGAAAGTTTGTAACCTATATCATTGTGCTACAAAATCTACAAGATAATTTCAAAGATTGTCTCAAGAAGATTGAAAGAATTATTTCTCGACAGATCTCCCATGAGAAGTTTTGTTTCTTGTAAGGGAGACAAACCCATGGGGCTATAGTGGTTTCTCAAGAATGCCTCCACTTGATAAAGACTGAGAATTTAAGGGCATGATTGTCAAAGTTGACCTCTCTAAAACCTCCCACATAGAAATTTGTCTCTTTTTACATCTAATTCTCATCCATTTGAGATTCAATCATCAATTTGTAATGTGGGTAATGGGTTGCAATAGATATATCTCTTTTATTGTACTTATAAATGGAGAAACCTCACCCTTTTTTAAACCTAAAAGAGGAATCAGGTAGTGATTTCCATTATCCTCACTCATTTTTATTTTAGTAGTAGAAGGACTTAGTAGATCTCTCAGGGAAACCTCAGTGAGTGACACCTTCAAAGGTATTCAGGTAGGAAACTCTTGTCATGTTTCTTATTACTCTTTGTTGATGATATTCTTATTTTCTACAATGGATCCAAAAGAATGGTAGACAAACTAAAAGAGATCATGGATATATTTTTTTAAGACACTGGCATGAATATCTATAGAATGTGGTGAATGTTATAAAAATAGGTGTGCTCGTTTCACTGTAGACAATGTAGAAATATTGTCACCCAACCATAGGCACAAAGGCCACACCCGGGCACCTTAACCTTGATAGAAAGAGTAATTCCGGAATCAATTCAATATAAAACCAAGGTAGCGCACATTCCTCCAAGGCTATCACACTAATAAAGAATAACCAAAGGCCAATTAGAAAGTCCAAACCATAACCAAGAGAAAGTCCAAGCCAAAACCGAAATGCCAGCGACAGTAGCTGCAGCTGCAGTTGTAGTTTCTCTCCAAACTTGCGCACCATTGATCTTATGCAGTTGTGAGAGTGAGTGTGACAAATGATCTCTAGAGCCCTCTATTTGTACTACTCCATCTTAACTGACTACGACGACTTCTCTTCCTAGGGGATAATATCTCAATATTAATTATTCTATTAATCTGACTTGTCTTCTAGGGTTATTATCCAAGGCTTTAGGGTTTCTCTTGCTTCCCAGAATATTCTAGTATCATCAAAGGTTATAAGTGGAGGTCAATACCTCCTACAACTACCATAATATCAACACTCACTTCTAACGAAGTAGGTATTAAAGGAAATGGTCTTGAGAAAAAACAAACCATTCAATCGGTAGCATCATCATAACCACACAGGTTATCACATGATCAAATCATGATAACCATCATCACTATCCAACTAGATAGTCTCCATGGAAATCAGAAAAATTCCATTCAATAGAGCACAATTGTGTCTATTCATAGTAGTACATAACTACTACCCAATGGTACACAACCACTCCTAGTAGCACATGGCTACTAACCAGTGACACACAGTCACTACCAGTGGATCACATCCACCACAGTAGCATAAAAATATTGTCTAGAGACATACAGTCTCCACAACAACAATATCATATGATATCAACAATATCATGATACAAACTGATTCATTTGGGCCATTCTTCCACTCACGTCTGTGATATCTGGAAGAGCATCTTCCCTAAGAAAGTAAAATATTAGCCATGGTCTATCTAGACTATTCTTCCCAGACATAGAAGAATAAATATCCTTGATTTGTGAGCCTAGGCTATTCACCTAACTGGGCCATTCCTCTGGCACTAATCATAGTGCAACCTGGAGAGAATGAGTCTTCCCTAGGGAATTACTTTTCAGACCATTTCCTAAGGAAATGATTGTCCTGCACCAACCTCCAAAATGAACCATTCTTCGAAACTGATCACAATTGTGAACTTCGAAAGAATGACTTCCCGACGAGGAGATTCATTCTACTTGACCACTACTCAAAGTGAGAATAATGACTTTCCTATACCCTTACCCCACACTGGACACAAGGGGAATCAATTTCTATGGTACATCAACAATCTGTCAAACTGTTTTCATCACAAAAATGACTGTCTGATCTGGACCATTTTCCAAACTGGAAAATGACTCTCCATAAATAAATAACATATCAATGCTCCCTCCCAACCTGGAGTAATCACTTCCTATTCCAATAAGGATTTCATCTCCATGATCCCCAACTTGTCTCTTAAGTATGCACACTTTTCATCTTGGATAGAGGCTTTACCAAAATATTTGCTATCTGCTCATCTATGGAGATATATTGGAGAACCAATGCTCTCTTCTGGAATTTATCATGAAGAATATAATTTTTGATCTCAATGTACTTTGCCCTGTCATGGAACATCGATTTCTTTGAAATCTTCAAATATCTTTGATCATTACAATATATCATGGTTGAATTCAGCACCTGATCGGACGGTCCAGAAACCAAATTATGGAGCCACATTGCTTCTGTACAAGCATCCAAAGCCACAATATACTATGCTTATATAGTGTTGAGTGCAACAGACTTTTGTTTCATGCTAGCCCATGAAATTGTGGAAAAGCTCAAACTGAAACATATCCAAGTATCACTTCTTTTGTTATTTGCACTCCCTGCCCAATATGAATCGATAAATTCATGCAATTGTATGTCATACTTTAAACGTCCCACAAGGAAAATATCCGACTAAATATTATCCAAATATATTAACAATACAATCAATTGTCAATATAGAGATGGGTCTACTGGATTAGAGTCTCTCAACTTCTTCAGATCTTTCATCATGGGATTTTTCCATTGATTATAAATCCATCATCCCCGACTTCTAAGTAACCATTCTGATATACTTTCTCTATCATAGAAATTTTTCACCACACATCTACTGTATATGAGATACTTTGCATCAAGTTTCTTGAATCCATACAAGGTCTTCTTATATCTTCATACATGGGTCTCTTTTTGGTATAATATTCTTTCTCAATTTGCTTTATTAGGAAGAACAATATTTTACATGTAAATTTCAATCCATGGATACTGCAAGAGGTATATTTGGTTTACTGGAACAAGTTGTCGTCATAGTCTTTTCCCTCCTTCTGGAAGAAATTCTAGTCCTAAATATTGCAAATATTCCATTCATAAGTATTTTTCACATTTTCATACATACACTGTTCTTCATCACAACTTCCATTTCTTCTTCTTGATTGCTTCTAGTGGGTTCAAACCAAGCTGGTAGTCTTATGATTCTTGGTATAATAACTGGTTGTTCTGCCTTTTGTTTCTTTCTTGGAATATTCATGTTCTTCCTCATGTTCCTCCTTATCTTTTGGGTCCATGGATTCTTTTATAGATTCCATGCCCTTCCTTCCTAAAGATTCCAAATTCTTCCTTTCATCATAGGAACATGGATGTAGATGGACAACCAAGGATACTTTAGGCTTCTTTTCGAAGAAAACTTCTTCTAGAGTCAAATTGAACACATGTTTCTACTTTCAATGGGGAGAATGGATAGATACTTTATAATATTCATAGATTCTTCAATGGATCATATCATTTAGGATTAGCTCCCTCCTAATCCTAGCTTCATGTCTGAATGCATGCTCTTCTTTTGGAATTTTGCAATCAACTCCCTCCATCTAAGAGAATCCATGATTTCGTCTGCATCCTTATTTCCTTCTGAAAAGTGTCACAAGTATTATTCTAATTTCCTATTGATTACTAACTTCTTTCTGGTCTCTTCAAGTTTGATTTTGATTGTGGCCCATCTGGCAGTTGTTACTTATATAATGGATTCCACAACAATTGTCACCAAAGATTGTCAACATAGTTCATGCTTTTCATGTGCACTGTAGTCATTGTTATTCTTCCATAGGTATTGTTTCATTTACCATATTATCTTCTTAGAAATGGATATGCATGATATGTACAAGAACTATGTAAAGAATAATATTGTTACCTTGACTAGAAGAAGAATTTTGTTTTATCCTGCTTGTCTTTCTTTGAAGGTTTCCTTTCTTCGACAAATGTTGCTTCGTCTATTTCCTTCCTTTTATTTAACTCAGGACAGTGGTTCCTGTAATGACCATGTTTTAGACAGTTGAAGCATTGTATTTTTGACATATCCTTTTCTTGATTTTGTTTCTTCCTTAAGCCAAACTTCCTCTTATTCCTGAAATTATTGAATTTTGTTGTGAAGGCTTGATCATCATATTTATTTTGGGATTTCTCTTTTGTGCTAATCCTTGATTCTTCTTGTGCACAACAAGTCCAAAGTTCTTTAAATGTGATATACTCCTTTCTTGTGTTCATGCTTGTAGAAAATGCATCCCATGTCTTGGGAAGGCCATTGAGTAATATATTTACTAGTTCCTTTTCTGAAATGATTTCTTCAATAGCTTGTAGTTGATCTCTTAACTGAGATATTCTTACAAAGTATGATGTTATGTTGTCATCATCATTCATTTTCATGTCATAGAGCTCATTCTTTAGACTCATTACTTTTCCAATGTTTCTGAATGAGAAGAGGTTAGTTAGGGAATCATACATCTTCTTAGATGTGTCAATATGAGAGATGTAGGGTATCAAGTGGTATTTTACAGAGTCAACTATGATACTCATAGAATTTATGTCATTGTCCTTGAACTTCTCCGTAATTGCAACGTTCTGAGGTTCCTTCTCTTTTCCTTCTTCAAACTATGGTTCCATGATCTTTCCTTTCACAATCCAACACTTTATTCTTAGAAATGATGAGGTCAATCCTTGTCTTTCATGCTATGAAGTTAGAATCCCCTTCTAACTTTTTTTCTGACTTCATAGAATAAGTCGCGACTTCTTTGACTTGGTCAACCTTTGACTTTAACTTTGAAAAAAAGCTCAAACTTGATTCCTTGGCTTGCTGAGAGTACCAGGAGGTGCGCTAGGCTAGGGAACACTAGGATATCCAGGAATTAGGTCAAGATCTTCACCTAAGGTGCATGAACAAGAGGGTTAGGGTTCCATTACTACAGCAAAACTTTGACTTCAACTACAAATTTAACTAAGAAAATACTCCCAATATTTCTTCCAATGGTTAGACTGTCCGAAGATAGTGTGGGCCCATAACCTATTAGAAAAATAGTTGTTCTCATTTCACCGTAGAAAATATAGAAATATTGTCACCCAACCATAGGCACAAAGGCCACCCCCAAGCACCTTAACCTTGACAGACAGAGTAATTTCAGAAGAAATTCAATAGCCAACCAAGGTAGCACACCTTTCTCCAAGGCTATCTCACCAAGAAAGAATAACGAAAGGCCAAGAAGAAAGTCTAAACCATAACCAAGATAAATTCCAAGCCAAAACCAAAATACTAGTTGCAGCAGCTGCAACTGCAGCTGCAATTCCTGTCTCAACTTGCGCTCAAATGGTATTATGAATTGTGCAGTTGTGAGAGTGAGTGTGACAAATGAGCTCTAGCTCCCTCTATTTATACTGCTCTATATTAACTAATTAGGCTGACTTATCTTCCTGGGGGCTACTAACTCAATATTAATTTTTCTATTAATTCGACTTATCTTATACGGTTATTATCCAAGGCTTTAGGGTTTCTCTTGCTTCTAAGAATATTCTAGTCTCGTCAAAGGTTACAAGTGGAGGCTAATACCTCCTGCATCTACCATAATATCAATAGTGAATACCTACACAAGAGATCTAGCTAGTAGAAGAATGAACACAACTTGCAAAATAGAGAAGACGAGATAAAAACTGAAGAGAAGAGAATGAGAAAATGTATTAACTAAATGAATGAATGATCATTTACACATGATATACTCTATATAACTTGGCTAATGCGAACTTGAAGAAGATCCAATGTGCCATAGTGGTGGTCTAGAGAGATATGGATACACACAGGCAGTTAATGGACTTAAATGACACCCAGTCCTAGTTAGCTAGTCATGTAGTCTTCAATTAACTAAGTCATATGTGTGGAAGTGAGAGAAACACATGCACCTACTGGTGATAAAACCGAGGTTGACATGCATGAGTTAATTCCGCTAGTCTAACTAAGTGTAACTGACTCTAAACTGAAGAGAATATTCTCCTTGAATGTAGGAGAGGTTCCTAAAAAATAGGAGACCCTCAATAATGACTAATAAACATACTAAAATAAGGAAAAATATCCTAGGTGTGTGTAATATCTCCAACACCCCCCATGAATACTACTATGGGGTAATGAATAATGGGTCTTGGAAACTACGGCCATGTTAAGTACCCTTGAATAGTGCAGCTAATGAACACTAAAATAAAGTGAGAAAAGAGGGAAAACCTCACGGGAAATCCCACCCCCCCCCCCTCAAGGTACAATGCATCAAACAAAGAAAAGACAGTTGCTAAGAAATTGTGTCCTTCACTCCAAAATGATTATGAAGAGCTTAGTGAAAGACTTGGTGAAGATGTAAGCAATTTTTTTAGAGGAAGGACAAAAATGCAGGCTGATGATTCTCTTGTGGACTAGATCTATGATGTAGTGCATATGGATCTCAATATGATTTTTCCACTAACTCTATATTGGGTCTCCGCAAAAATTGAGAGTACTCTCGTTGTCACACCAAATGATAGTTGATTTGTGGAACTAGATTCCCAACTCAGTAAGGAATTTTTGTAGATACAATGCTCGAATGGTAGTGTTAACTACTCCTCTATACTCTACCTTGGTTAAATATAGAACAATAACAAATTGTTACTTTCTCTACCAACATATAGGCCTTGAACCCAAGCTGAGAGTGTATCTAGATGTGGACTTTTGATCAGTGTTGTTTTCTACCCAGTTAGATTCTGTGAAGCTTATGAGATCCAACTTGCAACTTGTTGCATAGTGGATCCCATAATTGATGGTGCCCCGAACGTATCGAAGGATACATTTTGCAACCTTCTAGTGTAACTCATGTGGCTCGCATGTACGTGGAGACTATTCCCACTGCATATAATAGGTCTGGTCAGGAGTGGGAGAGATACAACAAACTCCCCACAAGTTGTCTATATAGATTGTTGTCAACTATTGGAGTGTCCCTTCCATCCTCAAGTCTCACCCCATATAGGAAGGGAGTAGGGGCAGAATTTCAGTCTATTATGTGGAATCTCTCCATGAGATCCCGAGCATACTTGGCTTGAGATATATTGATTCTTGAAGCATCCTAAATAATCTCAAGTCCAAGGAAGTAATGGAATGGACCCATGTCCATCATCAAGAAGCTGTCATGTAGAAATTGTTTCACCGTAGAAGTCTATGAAGTCAAGGAGCCAACGATCAAAATACCATCCACATAAAGAACTAGAATCAAAAGTGAATCAATAGTCCTAAGCATGTATACATTTGTATCATATTTGCATCTCAAAAAGTTTTGGGACAATAGGTAGGAGTCCATCTTGGAATACCATGCTCATGGCACCTGCTTGAGGCCATAGAGATACTTCTTGATCATGCAAACCAAAGATGAATCCTGTATGAAGCTAGGTGGATGTTCCATGTAAATATACTCTAAGAGATATACGTGAAGAAATGAATTCTTCACATCCATCTGATGGGCTACCCATCCTTTAGCTTCCACAATAGAAAGGGCCTAATGAATGGAATCCATCTTCACTACTGGAAATAATTTCTCATTGTATTTTATGCCATGAACCTGCTGAAAACCTTTGGCAACTAGTCTTTTCTTGTATCTACTAGCTGGTCCATCCACTCCACTCTTAGTCTTGTAGACCCATCTGCATCTGACAATATTACCTCCTGAAGGAAGAGGAAATAGATCCCAATTTTGGTTCTTGAAGAGGGAGATGTACTCATCCTACATGGTTGTTTCCCGAAAGGGATTCCCTACAGCCTCGCCATAGGTCTGTGGGTCTTAATATTGAGCCACATAATAATGCATAAGAAACATGGGCTCAATTGTTGTGAGTACACGAGGAGACTCCTAGAATTGAGATCAGTTGGATCCCCAACAATATCTCCTGCATCCTGAAGAGTGGTATGTTCCCACTTGGGCCTCTTCACTATTTCCTCATTTTCCTATATTGACTGTGCATCTGCATGTTCTTAATCCTTTGACTCTATATTAGAACTTAGATATGAAGTAGAGTTTGAATGTTAAGACTCATCATCTCGAAATGGTGGAAGGACAAAAGAATATGAATGTGGCTCATGTGGAGTGTTGGGCTTCATAATTGACATATTTTATGATTCCATCAACCTTTCTTCCACCTACTTTTCCCTTCCATCTCTATTCACTTCAATAACCATATTCTTGGAATTTTCCATTTTCACCCTACACGAGCTTCATGTGCCATATGTATATAAAATGGTCAATTTCCCATATTTAGATGATTACTTAGAGTAGATATTGTGTTTCCTAACTTGTGAAATTTTGTAGTTGTTGACAATTTTGTAGAATGTTGGCAATTATGTAGCTGATTGGTAGTTTTGGTAGTAACAATTTCCATGTCAATTCTAACTAGATGAAGAGGAATCTCAAAAATCTAAAATATGGGTTTTGTGTCGAATAATGTCATTTAGGTGACCCAAGAGGAAACTATGAAAAAAGTGTAAGAAAAGGAGTGCATGGTTGATATTTCAAAATAATAGTCATTCTCGCTTGAAATTCTAAAGATAAGTGGTTTGACCAAAGTTGCTCATACCCACAAATTTGGGCATATGGATCTCATGAAATATTTTATATTATCCTATTCAAATTATCTTAGATCAAATCCAAGATTTGGTGGAGGAGATCCACATGTTTAGGATATAGGATTTGTTGGTTGTGAGATTCACTTGTTTAGGATCTAATCTCATCTCGATATGTATAAATATGAGAGGATATAATATCTTCAAGGTTAGTAGTTCATAGTTCATAAGTTAAGGAATGAGAGCATAGAGTTTCATATTGAATATAAGGATCATTGTAATCATTTTGATTCTTGGAATAAAGAGCTTGTTGTTTCACATCAAGAGTTCTATATTGTAGTCCTCCTTTGTAGTATATGCTAAGAGAAGTAGGGCCCCCTCTCTCTGGTATACGATACCTAATTAGTTTTATTTCTTTTGTGTGATGTTATTTCATTGATTTTTCATTTCAATTATTGTTCATTCCTTTATGCTCTTTCATTTCTACAAGTGTGGGTTTCCCTACAAAGTTAGGCATTGAAGGTTGAGTTTCTTTAGTGATCACAAAACTAGTTGATGCTCTTGCTTTTCAACCAAAGGAATATGGTTAAAATTTGAAATATAAGAGCATTGACCTCAATTGAACTCTGTATAATTTCATTTCTACAAGTGTTTATTTTTAGTTTGAACAAGATACTAGAACTAGTCAAGCCATGAAGTAGCTAACTTATCATTGTAGCAGAGCACGTGTATCCTTGACTCTGATTCTTGGAAATGTCTTTTTAAGAAAAGCATTTTGATTAATCTTACTTAGATTAGAGTTAGTTTCCTACTCCTACATATATCTTTTTGGCATCTCACAAGCCTATGAGCCCCCATATTGATGAATTAAATGTAATAGAATTCATGCAATAGAATTGATTGACATTTTTGGCGTTGTTGTCGAGGAGATTCTAAAGGGATAGGCATTGGTAATTTGATTTTGAATCCTTGCATTTAAATTTGATGCATACTCATGTCAACAGATAACTTGGTGACAACAAGGTCTTAGTAGCATGATATGTCCAAGTACATGCTTTTCTTTCAAGTTTTCTTATTATAGAAGTAGCATTTTTTTATTTCAAAACACCGCCCTCTACACCAATCCATGTGAAAGATAGGTATTTTCATCTAGCAAAGAACCTTTAAATATGTTCAAGATTTATTGACTGAAGAAGAATGCTACTCCAAGAACTTTCTCAAATCCTAGTTGCAGCTGACATCTCTTCCTCTTAGGAAGATAAAATCTTGACAAGGTGAAGAACATATTTGCACCTCATAAAGGAATAGAGGACCACAAGGTCCATGAGAAAAAATAAGATATATAAGTTTCCTTTGAGCATCTTGGACACTTTGAAGAAGAGATCAAAGAGTTATGGACCCCATCATATGAAGAGCAGATTTTGGAGCCCAAAATTGAAGAATTCTTTACATGTATAGATCCTTTGTGCATTGAAGAATGTGAGAGACAAAATTTTGAAAACCTATGGGGTGTGAAAAAGACCTACATGCAAGCTGATAGTATTGATGTACAAGGAATCCAAGGAATGAAGGATTATATTGAAGAATGGTTCCAAACAATAATCAGGCCAAGGAAACACTTTCTTCTCCATCACTTCTTGGCATCAACACAATTATATCAGCTAGCCTCTCATATATAGACATACATCATGGTACATATTCCATACTTGGATATGAGTGTATTCCTAATCTTTTTGCACACATGGTTTCATTGGAAGTACTCATATACTTGAGAACAACCTCTCATTTTTCTCAAGTAGGATGGGGTAGTAAAGACATATATGAATAATAAAAATAAAAAGGTGTCATCCTTTGCATTACATATGATCATAAATCCTATTGCAGTCATTCCCAAATCCTCTTATTTATGTTTTTGTTACTTAAAGTATTTCATTTCTAGAAATTCAGTAGCTACAAGAGCATTTTAATATTTAGAGAATAATGCAAAGATAAAGCCAAAGTAAACTACAAGGTTTTTACAGTTATGAATATTGATCAATATTTCATTTCAATAGTTCAAATATTTGTAATAAATATTACAAAGGCCAACTTAATAATATTAAGAGGGCTAAACAAATTTTTCAAATTTTTTCAGCATGAGAGATTTCCTAGAAGACCAAATGTCTTGGTTCAAGGTCTTCAGATTTTTCATCGACATCAACACTGTTCACAAGAAACATATTCATATTTACATAATTCATCTTAAAATTCAATATTCTTCAGATATTCATTAGATCCTTCAGCAACACCAACATTCTCAGTACAACTTCTACAAAGAAAAACGAGGAAAATATTAGGCAGTCACCAGATGCAAAGGGATGATTTCCTATGGATAAGTCTCTATAGTTGAAGAATAAAAATCAAATTGATGAAATGATGATGGAACTAAGGATCCTCAACATGTTCATGAAACGCGTGCTAAAACAGAGAGAATATTTTTAGGGTCAATTCTATACAAATGGATGAAAATTGTGAAAATATGCCCCATGGGTTTTGTAGAGAACAAGCTCCTTTGGATTGTTCATAGACAGTTTCCAAAAATTATGAAGAATCTAGGAGATATGAAAGATTCTTTGAACTAATATCTCCCATAAATTTTAGTTGTGGAAGGTTTTTGAAATCCATGATTTGTTTGTGAGATCCTTGATAAGTGGATCTTGATTGCATTGTATATAGTCAACACACAGAATGTGTTCATCTTAGAGGTATTCCAATAGATCATCACGACATATTAGATAATATGTGGAGAAGAGGAGGATGAAAGTGAAATGGGAAGACATAGAGCCATTTTATGTGATTCCAATGGCCTACCAAGAACTGCAAAAGCAAGCAAAATATGAAGAAAGATTAGAAGAAAAATGGAAGGCTCAATGCAAAGATCGAGGTAGAAATCAATTGGTAAGGATTGAGGAAGTTATGACAAGAACCTGTAGATTGAATCTTCGAACATTTTTTGAAATGGATTTGAGCCACTTTAAGGTAATATCTCTAGAGTTAGCTACAGGAAGATAGACATGTATGCATGTTTTTGTTCTTGATGAGGTTATAGTTCAGATTCTGGAAGTTCAAAGATTAAATAAATATGATTATGAACCTAGATATAAATAAATTCTATCTATGAGTGAATGCAGATTCCGTGGGAATGTTAGAGAAAACATATGGGAACACGGTCTTGTTTGAAATTACAAATAGAGTCGCAACAGAGTTGAGGAGAAGATTAGTAAGAATCCTGTAGAAACTGATTATGGTAGCATTAAATGATTTTGATAACAACCATTGGTCTAGGTAGCAAGATTTGATTCTATTCATGTTTATTCTATTCTTGTAGAGTGTATGTTTTCCAGCAAGTTTGGATTTTGGTATCAATGACCAAATGCTTCACTATTGTGATCCAGAGCAAGAGATTTAATTTCTATGTATGTTTTCAAACTGAGTTTGATTGTTGCTATAGTTTTCATAATAATGTGGCAAGGTAAATTGTTGAATGAATTGGATCATGGTTTGGTATTGTTAATCCATTATAATTTGAATGAATACTAGTGGCGATAGACCTATGATGCAGGGTTTAAGAGGTCAACACTGGAAGGTGTTTGTAGCTAAAAGTAGGCCTATGTATTTTTGTCTACCTCAAGTGGTATCAAACTCTAGCTTCATTTTCGAATGGCATTAGTCTTGAAAAGATTGGTTGAAATGTAGAGCTTATTTTTGATGAATTTGGCGACAAGCTATTTAAAGAAATGGACTATACACTTGAGGCACATAACATTGAGGACTTATTGGATAACTTCAAAGATGATCCAACATTTATGATTCCTTGCATATACAAAAAGATTTTTGGTTTAAGGGTTATTGTGATGGAATGGAGTGATGGCATCCATGCAACTAATTTTATCACAGTTGATGTGTTTACATTAAACATGGAGTTAGTGTTGTTTTTCAACTAAAACATTTAGGTTGCGGATGAAGTGAAACAACGTTAGTAGAAGGAACAATGATGCACATTGACTTTGTGATCCCGTCGAATGGCAACCTTGCTGAGGATTTTGAAACCTATGTAAATAAGGAAGATAAATATTACATGGATATGCTCTTAAAATGGTTGTTACAAGTTGGAATGAAGGTGATCCTGGAGACATGGTAAACCTTGTTAAGGGACAAAGGTATCAATTCCTTCAAACAAAATCATGGTAAATGATGAAATACTTTTAAAAGGTTTCAAAATGTGAAATAATTTAGGTTCCTTAGCTCAAAGGTCATGCCTTTAGATATAGTACTATCACGGGATTTTTGATGCAGCCCCCCTTCTCTCCTCAGAGTTTTGTGACCTCCCGGTCTAGGATCGTTCAATTCACTGAGCTGAATCGGCTCTTCGGCCCCTGCTAGAACAAAAAAACCTTATCCATGGGCCATGTTTCCTTCCCCATGCTTGAAATGGTGAACAAGGACCTCTGAAAAACTGTAGAGTCTTCAAAGATACTCTAGGCCCAACTATGCGAAAACTTTGCTGATACCCGATGATTTCGAGCCTTTTAATTTCACCTGGTGCAGGTATGTACTAACTCGAACCTTTCGGGCGCTTTCTCTAGCTTCTCGTGCCTCCAATTTTGAATCTTATGCTTTAGCCCCTTTTTCCCCGTAGGCTTTAGACTAGGATCCTACTCAAAGGGTGCTTCAGAGCTTCAGGCTCTAGGCATTTTCACTTCACACGGTGACCAATTCTTCCGGAGGCACAATCCTAAGAAACCATGAGAAAAAGATCAATGGTCCTTGTTCCTCACTAAAATATAGGGATTAGTCTCTTCCTTCGGCAATTTTGGCTTCGGCCGAATCCGCATGCACACTCCACAAATCCTTCGAAGTGGTTTTCTAATGGAGTGAACCTTCGTCCTCCACGTGTTTCCTTGTAAATCAACAAACCACGCCAACTTCAGGCTCCGACGCTTCATAAAATTCCGAAACACTAACATACGAATCCTCTAGAGTGACAAACCTCTGAAGTTCACAATCTGACGTCGTGTGCCTCCTGATGATCGATAGTTAGGATCTAATCCGAGCTTTGGAGCTTCGGAGATTTCGCTCGCTGCTCACTTGGAATCTTCTGGAGTTCCTCTGCTCCGAACTTCGAGATTTTTCGCCACCTATCCCTCTAAATGGTGAACAGTCTTGATCCACTTCGAGACTTCAAGACTTCGAAACTTCAGCGAGCCCTTACTCCTGTGCACTTAAAAAGAAATTAAGTTATGTGAAACTACCTACATCCAATGAATGTTGGTCCATCATTCTCAGATCTGATGACATAGAATTCAACAATCCATATCTCTCCTTTGCAGTTGATCCAACGGTTGTTGTCTCTCCTCCTCCTGAGCTTTGGATTTCTCCCAAATTAGAAGAATTTGTAAGTATTCAAAGATTTCATCCTTTCAACCTTCTCCTGCAAACCCAACTACTAGGTCTCAACTTGTTCTTCTCCTCCTCAGCTTTGGGACTTAAAATAATTTTGTTGATGCATGCCTAGCGCTAACTCTCTTGAGATTTTGCCAATGTAATTTGACCTTGGATCTGGAACACACTTGTGCTTTGCGTGCAAGTTTTCACTACTCCTCCTGAGATTTTGAACTTGCTCAGTCTCCTAAGGGTATCATCCCTATGCTTCCTCCAAAGGAATTCTTTCACCCTCCTATCACTTATGCTCATCCTCCTGAGCATTCGAACTTGGAACAAGTTTGCTCCTACGCAGAATCATTGCGCTCAACTGAGCCTTCATACGACATCTTTCAACACTTTGTCTAAGTGTTGTCCTGGTGCACTCCTTACACAGGTTTTCCTCCTTAATCTTTATGTCTTTCAGGTTCAATAACACACTCCTTACGTTCACTCAATGCACACTTGTAGAGCTTCTCCCTACAGTCTAAGAATTCTATTGTCTCCTTGCACACACTTGTGCTCTCTCAATGCACTCCTTACAGAGCTTCACCCCCAGAGTGTTCAACAACTCTGGTTCTCCAGAACTTCACCAATACTTCAGATACGTATTGGCACTATGCACTCCTTACACTTGCTCAAAGAACTCCTTGATGAGCCTTTCCTTCAGAGTGTTTAGCAACTTTGAGGTATTTTATTCTTCCACAAGCTTCTAGAGTGTTTAGTAAATTTGGAGTGTCCTCCCTCACACTTATCTTCTTTGAACTCGAAATAGAGTTCACTTGTGCACACTTGCACCTACTCAATTCCCTCCTGGTAGAGCCTCTATAGAATATTCCACAATTATGTCTTATGTTCCTTCTCTGCACAATTTCTCCTCCAAGGTGTTCATCAACCTTGAGGTTCCTATCTAAGTATGTGAATTATCCTGGTGTGCCCACCTGACACATTCTCCTATGAACTCGAAGCAGAGTTCAGATACGCACTCCTTGCATTGGCTCACAGAGAATTCTATCTTTACCTTGCAAATGGAAACTATCACATACATCTACAGCATACATTCATAAACACACAGATGACAACATTTATAAACATTCACCACACATGAATTCATAAAAAACACAATCGGCTCTTTTTTATTAATATTTGAATGCTTGGTTACAAATGTGTGAGCTTGGACTGCAACAGAGTCTCGAATCTCTCCTCTCATCTTACAATGATTTTTTTCATATGTTTTCAGCAGCATATGTTGGGCATACGTTACAAAGCTTTATACAAGAGGGGCTCATCGAGCCTTTCCCTCCAAGTACACTACTGGTGTCTAATCACCATTTACAACACTTAAATATTGAGGCTTATTACATTAAATGAAAATCTAGTCTGAATCGGATCTAGTTCAACCTACAAATAGCCATTAAAGGCGACCTTTACTACAGCCTATACAAAGGCATCAAATCGACTCTGCCAACCTTACAACATTTAATTGCATTAAATATTACATTTAAAATTTTAAAAATGGGAGGGTTGTGCCTCTCCCTTCCTTGAATGCTCTTTGATGTGATGGAATGTTGGTGCGTTGTTGAGGTGGAAAGGATGATCATGCATCAATTTTTGCTTGTTGCAAATGGATTGTTCGTGCTTTATGTTTCAATTAACATTTTCTTCCCCACCTTCACATGCATGAGGACATGAAAACTTTTGAGTGTGGGGGAGGGGTGGAGATGTCCTTTCCATTCAATGTTCATATCCATAGAACATAATATATTTTTTTTACTCAAAATTCAAGTGATTTTTCAGCTACAGAAAGGAATGCTACAACCAATTTTTTTTCCCAGAGGCAATTTTTGCACAAAGATTGTAAGAAGATGAGTCTAAATTAAAAACTTTTAAGACACGGGTTTTGTGCACCATATGGAAAATTGAATAAAACACGGGACAAATCTCCGAAAAATTCATAATGAAGAATTTACAAGTACATCTTTGAAGCATATTTTTATTTAATTTCTAGAATTTCTTGTAGGTGACTATTTGCAGAGGCAGTTTTGCATCTTCATTTGTGAATAAATGGAAATGAATAAAAAATTCTGTGACATGGGTTTTGTGTCCCATAAAACAAATTGAGTAAATCAAGAACAAAATTTTCTGAGAATTTATGAAAAGGGATGCACCGACAATTTTCAAACAATTTTTATAAAAATTATCAATTTTTTTGTAAACGCTACAACCAACTTTCTGTAGTTGATTTGTAGTTTTGGGTGGTTGCACGCATCCCAAGACTAAATAGAGACTTGGAGGTGATTTCAAATCAGTATGATATTCTTATCTACCTATTGGCCATGATTATCAACATTTTTCAATTTTCATCTTTTTGTAGCCAATTTGTAGTTTCTAATGGTTGCATGCATCCCAATACTATATCACCACTTGGAGATGATTTCAAATTAGTATGATATTCTTATCCACCTATCATCATTGATTTTCACCATTTTTCAAATTTTCAATCTTTCAAATATTTTTGTAGATATAGTTCAATAATAGTCAACATATTTGGGTCAACTCTTATATTTTCCAGCAGTAGTGCCAATACTTCTTCAGATATATTAGTTTTTTTCAGTTCATCCTCTGATTCATATTTCTCATTATATATTATTCAACATTCTTCATTCAAACATCGTCAAAAATCAACATTCTTCATCAAGCATGAGCAACCTTCATCGTCGGAATTTTTATCTTGAGCACCAACATCTTCCTTATGCAGCCAGGACCTTACCAATGTATTTTCCTCTCATATCATCACACCATATCTCAACATTTATTTTTCATATCAACATTATTCATCAAGCGAGCAAGATTTCAGCCAAAGAATTGGTCTCTAACATCATCAAACATAGGTAAACGTTGGGTAAGTAATGCATTTTTCTAGGTAGTCATCTAATTTGGGAATTCAACCACATAAAAACTTTTGAATATTTTCATATTACCATTCCTTCATTTCCTTACACCTTATCTGCATGTCCCTTCACATTTCATATTTTATTGACCATCCATCCTCATCCATTTCTCTGTGGCAATCATGACCTTGGAAGCCAAAAAAATCATTTCCACTTGACACTACTTCGTATGTATCTTTGTTGAATGAATAAATGCAATGACTTAAGTGTGGGGGAGATGTTGGGATTCATAATTGACATGATTTATGATTCCATAAACCATTCTTTCACCTAATTTTCCCTTCCATCTTCGTTTACTTCATTAACCATAATCCTGTAACTGTCCATTTTCACCCTACACAAGCTTCATATGCCATATGTATATGTAAAGACCCTCCATAAACTATACATCCATCAGTAAGCAAATACATCGAATATAATCAAAACAATAATCGTAAGGTATCTTTTTCATTTAATACAAGATATTTCGAGTATTTACAATTACTAACTAATATAATGAATGCACCAACAACAAAATTTAATCACGAAAATATATTCTAAATGAAATAATACTAATTTCCCAAGAATCCTCATAGGGAAGCAATATGGAGAAAAATTGCATTTTTCTTATCTACTTACTTAAGTGGTGCAACAACACACTAATTGTGTATGATTTATATGGATGCGCACATGATACATTACTTTCCAATCAAATTACAAGCCATTCAACTGTATTGTATAGATTTAAACTCAAATAATACAAACATATAAGACGATCAATTTAATTATTGTAAGATTCTACATTGTTGAAATATTAGTATCATCGATATGATTCATCTATTAATTATATCCATCATTTAATGATGTGGCTAAATAATGTTCAACTCAATTAAAAACCCTTCATATGTCAAATTTAATTTAGTCTAATTAAGAGTACATATTAAGATGAAGTCATTCTCTGTATTACTAAAATCCCTATGCTCCAGGTATTATATAGTTATATTTTATGTGATATACATGACTTAAGGAATGTAGAAACCAACCCTATAGAATTAACAAAATATATTAAAGTACCCCAACAAAATAAAAGTTGTCAAATACTTATGCACTATGTATGGAAGTGTTTACAACCAAGAGGCTAGAGAATTAACACAAAACATGTTACAATTTACAAGAACAATTAATATAATCACCCAACAAAA
Source organism: Picea glauca (assembly GCA_000966675.3). Taxonomy (NCBI): domain Eukaryota; kingdom Viridiplantae; phylum Streptophyta; class Pinopsida; order Pinales; family Pinaceae; genus Picea; species Picea glauca. Next base: position 177,360 of record JZKD02S1676000.1, read on the forward strand.
TCCCAACTAAAGGTCAGTAAAATCTGCAAACATAATGTTGACAACATTATTAAATTCCCAATCAAGGTTAAAAGTCCTATCTAAATAAAAATTTATTGAGAACGAAGGAAAAGAGAGAAACCTATTCCCATTACTTGATTCATAATTTGGCCAACTAAAGACATTATAGAAACGATCTATTATTAGCTAGAACAACCACACCCAAAAATTTGTGGACTCGACTTGAATTTAACTTAAGAGAGACTACAAGGTAGAGGTTTACAAGCCTCAAACATTAATAATTTAAATAATTATACTAAATTAAGATTCACTAAACCTCAAAATACCAACCCACAGCGAAATGAAGGTTATTTATTAGACTGTCTAGAGGAATCTTCTATAGGTTAGGTGAAGAAAATGTGTCTACAATCCAGGGTTGTATAGATAAATCTTGGCTCACTCAATCAATGGTCATCAAGTAAACATACGCCGAAGGTTTTTAAAAAGTTATTTTTATTTATTACTCATTTATTGATTTGGTGCTTATGTTATCTAACAGTTACTTTACCACAAGTAATCCTTTAATCAGTAAGTGAACTAACTCTTTTCTACCACGTCGGCCAGTTCTACTGTAGTTAACTAATAACTACTACGATGACATTCTTTATAATTGGTGGATTAAAGACAAGTCTTATCTAATTATGCTGGATAAAAGCAACCAAGTCAATGTCTCCATCAGAAAGATATGTTTTAAATGGCACAAATCAAAATGAAAAACCTCACATCCAATACATCAACGAACAAGACGTTGAACATATTGAACAAAAAACTTCCTTTGATTCGTTGAAATGACAGTTGGTTGAATTTGAGAAATAAGTTCTCTAGTCCTAAGCTCAGATTTATCCCAACCCATGATACTAAGATCAATAGAAGTGGGAAAAGGGTTAGTTGAAGTTCGACATTCTTCTTTTGTTAAAATTTCCCTTGCATCTGTCTAGATCACCCATGCAAACTAACTTTTATGTTTTATCTCTACAAGTTAGTTGAGTTTCCACTAATCTCTATGCTCATGCAATCAATCTCCAATAGAACCTATTTATTGTATATTGGCTTCCTCAAAGCATAGTTCCTAAAAAGGACTGTTAAAACTAGATGATGGATTCTCCTAAGAATTGACATGACTACAATAATATAACTCACTGTAGTTTCACTTAATGTGCTAGGCTTCCTTTTGACTTTTTATTTCCCAATTCTCTCTCATCCTGATGATGGATCACGAGTCATCAATATGGACCACTATGTATGAATTCAGAGATTTCATGTGATGACATGTTGAAATTTGTTAGCCACTTGAATACATAACAGAGACATACAATCAAAACGCACACTGAAAAGAACCCAAGCCATAGCCTTGCACAAAGATAATTATGCAATAACGACTTGCAAATAAATGAGAGAACATGGAAATGTCTTCATTTTTTAGGCCAGTAAATAAAACAAAAGGCCAAAAGGAATAATTATAAAGACCTGAGCATCTCTGATCACTCTTAAGCTCGACTTAACTCTAAGAAAAAGGATTCCTAGCCATGTACTATGATATAGATGATAAACAATGTTATCAATTTACTAGCCCGACCTTACTAGGTTTTCGAAGGATGGAGCCACATATAGAAGGTAAAAAATCAAATAGCATTGCTTCCAAACTGCCAATGGGTGATTCAATGAGAGCTTGCACAAATAAATAAAAAAATATTTACTCAGG
>JZKD02S1676000.1:270574-291260 GCA_000966675.3 Picea glauca
ATCTGTGTGTACTTTGATCCATGTCCAATGCCTGGATGTAAAATTGAAAGTTTTAAGGTATAACAAAATTCTACTGTGCACAGACATTAACCACAATAGCATTACTTAAAAATTTGAGATTTTGCAGTACAAACAAACTTGTTTGTTTCTCTAGAAAGTTCTGAAATATGTTCATCAATAAAATGCTATAGAGTGTTTCTTCAAAAATATATCTTTGAAATTGTCCTAATGATATACAAACCGGAACTTTTCTTAAGAGAAGGGGAATTTCTATTCCTATCTTGTGTTCCACTTTGCATCGACACTCCCTTACATTCGGTTATAAATAATGTCATCAGAGCAGATTTCACTGGGCTTGTGACCATGTGCGGAGCATCATCAAGTGTGGGATGTGAAGATTATGGGAAATGCTGCAACAATGATTGTAAGTAGTTTGAAAATGTTAATTAGGATTCAGTATCAGGACTATAGTGGTAAGTATCTCAACCTATTATCTGTTTGTCTTGGTAATTCTAGAGGCTTGTAAATGCTTGCACAAGTCAATGTGTGCATTTAAACATGTGACCGAAAAGATTGCAATTTTTAAAACCCTCACGATTTGGCAGTTGTGAACACCTTATTCTTCTTGAAGGGGGAGCTTATCTTTTACTAAGTTTAGAAAAATACATTCTCTTCCCTCTCCCTTTATCTCCTACAATTTTTTTACTAGAACTGTTTCTTTTATATCTGAAAAAGGAGGATTTTAAAAAAGTGATTTTATTTTAATCAAAAGTTGTTTTGTAGAAATAATTTTTATAAATAAATACATTGGTTGGATACTTTTTTTGCAGACCGTTCCAACCTATTCTTCCACCTTGGTTCAGTGGGTGCTGACCTTGTTCATGGGTTGCTTATAGGCTTATTACTTCTGCTTTTTGGAGTTTCTCCTCAATTATTTTCTTTTTTGTTTGGCCTTCAAGAACTGTTCTTGTGATTGTGCTTCATATAAGATTTTTTGGCCTTCAACAGGATCAAGCTTGTGTCAAGCTGCAAACCTGTTCATAATAGGATGCGCTGCCCATAATGGGCAACTCCATACCAACAATATGGACATTGAATGTTTACATTTAAATTGTTCAGAATTTCATCTAGTTTGTGTTGGTTCAATTTGCTTTGGTAGATTCTGCCATTCCAGGGGTCAAAATTGCACTAGAACTTAGAAGTGATAAGATCCATTTAACTAGTACAAAAGGTCATTAAATTCTATCAAGGAGGAGTTGCCAAGTTCTATGTCTTTTTTTATTGATAGGTTGAATTCAGACAACGAATAATACTAAATTTTATTGACATTGTTGATATTGTAAATATGCATTAAACAGGGATCGCCATTGACATGACATTGTGGCATGCCTTGTTCTATTTATAATTTATGGTATCTCGTCTTACTAGCAATTATTTAGAGGTAAGGAAGATGCTTTGAAGGGAAGAGGTGACAGGTTCAAATCACATCCTTTATTACCAAATAATTATTGGGCTGGAATGGTGGTTTAAGCCTGGGTGGAAATTCATGTGTCCTGTCAAGTCTAGGATATTTATGTGGTTGGTTCCAAGGAACACTGTGCTTGGGACATTTTACAAAAGAGAAGTTGGTCTGGTCCCAGTAGGTGTCCTATTTGCAAAAATGATGAGGAGACTATACATCATCTGTTGATTTTTTGTCCATATGCAGTGCAGGTCTGTAAGGAGGTAGAATCGCTCATTGGTATGCAGGATGTATGGAGGGGACAATCTGTGGATTGTCTGAAAATCTGGTGTGAAAATTACAATGTGAAATCTTTCAAGGGTTTGCCCTTCACAATAGCCTGGGGATTATGGTTGGTAAGGAATGACAGTTTATTTGAAAATAAGATTATCCCAGCTATACAAGTTGCTTCTCAAGCGTTAAATATTCTCAAACATTTTAAGCAAACTAAATCCTCTAAACCGATGAGTATTATAGTTGAGGAAGAAATTGACAAGTTAGAGGCATGGGCATTTTTTAATGGTGCTTCTCAAGGTGAACCTCCACTGTGTGGGGCAGAAGGTGTTTTGTATTTAAAGGATTCTCACTTCTTAAAGGTCAAAGCAGGGTTAGTCAAGTCACATATAACTTCATGGAGCTCATGGCTTGGAAATTAATATTGATATTAGCTGCAAAAAGGGTGCTTCAACATTGTAATATTTGGTGATTCTCAGGTGGTGATTAATTGGATGAGGGGTGAACATGCTTTGGAAAATTTCTATTTAAGACCCATCTTCAAGGATTACAAATCTGTTTAGGTGCTTTTGATCACATTTTTTTAATCATGTTTTCAGGGAGAGGCATGTGCTGGTGGATGAGCTGTCGAAGGCAAGTCTGGCCATGGAGGCTGGTCACTAGCACATATGGTCAAACAAGGAAGGTCAAATTTCAGAATTTGATCATCCACCTTTTCTATAAGCTATCGTTATGCTTTTTCTAGTTTATATGTTTCTAGTTGTGGGTTCCTGGACTTTACAAGCGACCTTTTATGGGTTCTATTTTGTTTCCTGATGCTCTTTGGAGTTCACATTGTAATGTTTTTTGGACTTTATGACAAGATAGGACCTGGAGGTGTTATCCGAGGTCTTTTACTTTTCTGAGGTTTGTTATGGTATCTGTGTTGGACTTGTTGAGGTTATCCTATGATATTTCTGGCATACATGAATCATAGCGATGAAAATTAGGGAGAGGATACTGTTGCTTTTCTTGACTTGAAGATGTGATTATCTGATGACATGCTAATAAAGTATATGAGCAATGTAATTTTGTTACTTGTTAATAAAGTTCCAATTTTTTTCCTTATCTGAAAAAAAGATTATTGGGCTCATGATCTTGATATACATTTGAAATGAAGATAGAAGAGTGGGATTCATGATCACAACCTTATGAAATCAAGCCACAACTATCTATTGATTTTTCTTTAGTAGTACCACCAATTATTGCATTCCTTTGCGATGCAGTTGGAATGCAATGGGCCTAATTTTGAATAAAATCCTCGGACTTCGCAAGCTAAGTGCAATGGTTTACTATTCAGATTAGAACAAAAACAAGCTACAATAATTTAAATAGGAACAAATTCATTTAGAAAACATAGAACCATGTTTTTGTCATAGGGGGTAGGTCTACCCACTCTCATTATAAAAAATCGAACAAAAACAAGCTACAATAATTTAAATAGGAAAAAATTCATTTAGAAAACATAGAACCATATTTTTGAAATAGGGGGTAGGTCTACCCACTCTCATTATCAAAAATCAAGATGCATGTACAGAGTCACAGATTGTGCTATGGTTTCACTAGCTAACGCTACTCAAACAACCACTCTATTTATGCACTTCGCTTGCTCATCATCTTGGCTTGTTTTGACTCTTCATCTTCCTTTTACATCTCTTCGTGTCCCATCTATGCCTTCAATGTCCTTGAAAACTCTTCAATTTTTGTTTATGTCTCTTCAACTTCCATTGTGACCTTTCGACTTCTCTTATAGCTTCTTCTATCACATGCGTTTGCCATTGCCACATGTGCTTTCTATTATGCTCACTTGTCTCACATATGTGTGAACCATACTTGGTGTGCCNGGAGGGATTATTTCTTTGTGAATAAAAATCGTAATTGGTTGGAGGTGATATGTTAGAAATCCATAATTGGTTAGGGGTAATCTTGGCTTTTTGTAGAAAACAAGCAATTGGTTAGGGGAGATCTAGCTTGATGTAGAAACCCACAATTGGTTAGGACTTACCCTGACTTTTTGCAGAAAGCCCACAACTAGTTAGCAATGATCCTAACTTTATGTGGGAAACTCGTAATTGGTTAGGGGTGATCTTAGCTTTGTGCAGAAAATATGCAATTGGTTAGCGGTAACCCTAGTGTTATTCAAAAAACTTGCAATTGGCTAGGGGTGTTCCTAACTTTATGGAAACATGTTGTCATTGACGAGGGGTGATCTTGTCTTTCTGGATAAAACCCACAATTGGTTAGGGGTTATCCACGATTTATGTAGAATACCCACAATTGTTTAGGGATGATCTTGTCATTATGTAGAAAACCCATAATTGGCTAGGGATGCCCCTAGCTTTATGTAGAAAATCTATAATTTGTTAGGGTGATCCTCACATCATGGAGAAAAATTGCAATTGGTTAGGGGTGATCCTTGCTTTATGAAGAGAAACTACAATTAGTTAAATATGATCCTACATTTATGAAAAAACTTGTAGTTGGTTAGAGGTGACATTGGCTTTATGTAGAAGCCTTGCAATTGGTTGGGTTCACCTTGGTTTTATGCAAAAAAANCCCCAAATGAAGCCCACACGTGCCACTAGGCTCATAAATGCCTCCAAAACTGAAACCCTATCTCTGGATGATGTTCATGGTCATGATGGTGACGTCCTAGGCCTTCAAGGGCCAACTTCCATGTGGAAGAGCAAGATCCCCTTGGGTTTAGGTCTGCCAGGGTGTCTCCAAAGACAACGTCCTTCTTTCTTCCTGATGCAAATCTTCAATGTTTTCTTTCCCCTCGCCGGGGTTAAAACATCCATCTGTGGGCTTGGAACCAGTGAAGGGCTGAACTAATTATTCCCTCACGTGTACGTCCACCGAGAAAGGTCTTGAAACAACAACAAGTAGGTCCTCGAGGGGTTCATAAGTCACATAGATCATAACATGTAATTCACATCCAATAATTAAATTACCCAAACATGTGCATCACACCCCCCTTAACCCATAAAATGGTCAAAGACGCTATGCAATTTGACAAGTTAGGTTTGGAGAAGGTCTTAGGGTGTCCTATTGGGCTAACCTCCCTTGATATTGGGGTGTTTTCCGGGTGGGAGCCAATCTAGGTCATGTAAGTGTATGAGGTGGCATGGTGTAAGTGTTTGGGCATGGGGTGCAGTAATAAGAAGGAAATGTAAGTCTTACCTGTGGGTGCCTTTGTAGAGGGCGAGCTACACCTTTTCATAGAGGTTATTGTTTCCTAACCCATTCATTGCCTTTTACTCTTAGCTTAATTGCTTTTGATCATTTGCTTTTGTACTTCAAGGGAAAAGTTGAGGGCCACTGTCCTGGCTTGATGACCAGAGGTGATAGTTTTATCCACAAACATTTCACGGAGATGAGAAGGTTAGCTCGTGATGAGACCCCCTTTCTTTTGGCTATTCCACCAAGAGCCACTACCTTGGTTTGGTGACCAGATAGGTGGTGGTGTCATATCGCTACATGCCCATGGTCATAATAGTTCGACTCCTGATGAGACCTCCTATCCACCAAGTAATACCTTGAGTGTTTATGTATCTTATGGGTTCCCTTTTCTTACTGAGAATTTTTTTACTTCTTTCTCGGGAATCCCTGGGTGAAGCATCTCAAATGTTTCAACATTGGATTTTAACTCTTTCCAACTACTTTTATCCTCTGGGCCTTTAGCCCCTTCTACCCACAAGGCAAGGTACAACTCTTCGTAGCGTGGCCAATCCCAATGCCCAAACAAAGGTAGGGGGAGATGAGAGGAATACAGATGGAAAGTGGTAAGTATGGAGGGAATGAACAATGACCTTTCACAGACCCACCCAATGGAAACCCATCCTAAAGGGACATCAACTTACTAGGGAACCATGTCACCTTTCCAGGTATGAACAAGGCAAAGAGCATAATTTCCAAGAAAATGTCATGAAATGTAGAAAAATTCAATGCAACATATTCAAGTGCTTCAAAAATCAAAGTGACACATACCATGATACCCAGACTCATTACCTCATGGAGCAAGACTTACTGCTACTTCAATACTAGGCTGGTGGGATGGATACTGCTGTTGCTGATAAATGGACTGCATTGAAGAAAAGAGGGGCTCTTCGGGGCCATGCTCAAGTCATCTGAATCTCGGTACTCCATGTCTAGGACCTGTGGGCCTCGAGACATGATCTCCTTAGTTATCCTTAGGGTATGGGATAACATTTGGCTCCAACTCGGGGACATGTGCTCACCGCAGAGCGCATGAGAACCTCAACATCTCTGGTATAACATGTTCCTACTAAATCTCAACAAAAGGTATTAGTAATCCTTAGGGTGGTGATATCACCCCTTGTTCATATATGATATAATAAAATTAAATAAAGAATGTCTCTAATCTAACATATGATCATGAGTATACATATATACAAGTGAGACAAAATAATATGCAAATGCAACTACAAATATGTTAACATGATATGCAAGTGCTATGTACAATAGATGCAAATTCCCACCTACCTCTACTTACCTGTTGGTTGAATGCTAGGTGTAGTCAAATAACCAGTTAAACCATCCTAGCAATATCTCATAATATCTGCCTTTATGCTTCATCATAAACCAAAACAATGACAAGTTAAGCACAAATATAACATGAGTTAGAGCACATATCATATCATTGGAAATTGTAAAGTCTATCTCATGGAGGCAGTAGGGAGGGACAAAATTATGCCAAGTTACACTTTTAGGAAAGTGCTCAAACTATCTCAGAAAGGGATCATGAAAAATCAAAGGCTCAGAAGATCGAATCAAAGAGTCTAAAGGTTGGCTACCTTGGACATCATCACATTCTTAGGTTCGGGAAGGGACTAGCAAGAACCTAGAGGATGACTAAGGGAAAGCTGAAAGACTGAGATAACAAACTTCTTCTTAAAGTATTCATCCTACCCTTGAATTCTAAGAGAAGGTTCTTCCTTAGAGAAGAATTTGGACAAGGGACATGTTTCCCAACTACACCCTTGGTGACACAACGCGGTAAAGTAGTCGAAGGGAGCTGGAAAACCTTGTCACAAGTACCCTGCTCTAGGTAAGCAATGTCCTCACCTTTATCAATATCTGAACACAACGATGGTTTATTATCTTCCTCATAGAATAAATCCAAGTTCTCAAAGGAATGCTCATCAAAATTCTCATGGTATGACTGAAAATTATCTGGAGAACATAGAACTAGGTCACCCTTGGGTGCTTGGAAAACATCTGTAATTATATCATCATCTTGTTGCCAAATGTCAAAATAATTAGGAACATCATATGATTGTTGTAAATGAAACAAATGGAAATGACCCTCCATATCATAAATGGGATCCTCATTAGCACCAATCACATCCCATTTACGTCTTCCAACATGTATGAACTCATCAATATTATCAATTATGTCATTACTTTTATCATAACATGAAGGTTTTAATACATCCAATGGATCCTCTAACATTTCTTCACCCTCCAAATCATAGAATAAGGCATTATCAAAAACCTAAAAAGGAAAATGATCAACCTCATTCTCTTCATCTTGTGTAGGAGTAGTAGGAATTGGGATGGCTTCATCAGAGGGAGGAGCACACATCAATANAAATGATTAGGAACATCATATGATTGTTGTAAATGAAACAAATGGAAATGACCCTCCATATCATAAATGGGATCCTCATTAGCACCAATCACATCCCATTTACGTCTTCCAACATATATGAACTCATCAATATTATCAATTATGTCATTACTTTTATCATAACATGAAGGTTTTAATACATCCAATGGATCCTCTAACATTTCTTCACCCTCCAAATCATAAAATAAGGCATTATCAAAAACCTAAAAAGGAAAATGATCAACCTCATTCTCTTCATCTTGTGTAGGAGTAGTAGGAATTGGGATGGCTTCATCAGAGGGAGGAGCACACATCAATACTTCGTCATCATGTTTAATATCTTCAGGCTCTTGCTCTTCAACCATGTCCTCACTATCCTTTTTAAAAGCACGAGTAAATTCGTGTTCTTCCCCATGCGATTGGTAACCTTCATCAAGATCCCTCTCCTCAACTTCTTGTTGATCGATGTATTGTTCCAACCCTTTCAAGAATTCTTCAACAAAGGTCTCAAGGAAATGTATTCTATTAGGAATATCTGGGGTATCTTTGGGCTCACCAATCTTGACTTCTGGAATAAAGTATTGTTCTGCCTTGGATGACGAGATGTTGGATTCGACTTTCGTGGCAATTTCATAAGATTCTTGGATTGTCCTTGGCCTCCTTATATCGAGAATTTTTTTTGATTGTCCTGAGAATGCCCTTATCTAGATGACAAGGAGGAACTCAGAACCATGACGATGGATTCTAGGGAGTTGTTGTGACATCCTCTTAAACTTGGCATGGAAGTCCTTGACAGTCTCGTTCTCAGCCTTCTTTATGTACATAAGCCTTAGTAGTAATATGTCTGGATCCCTTTTGACATTCCATTTTTTGAGGAAAACTTCCTCAAATTGACCCATATATGTAATACTAGCATTAGGGAGGCCTTCATACCATCTTCTAACATCGCCATGAAGAGTAGCAGAGAAAATTTTCATTGTTAGGTCTTCAACATCATCATTGATAGGATGGAGTTGAAAGAAGGCCCAAAGTCACGCATATGGTCCTCAACATTCTTTTCATCACTACCAGTGAGTTTTGGGAACCATCTTTCATACCTCAGAGGAATTCATCGAGGGTAACCCATAATTTTACTCATATCCAAGGGTTTAAAATTACGTGGGTCCCATTGAGAAGCCATTTTTGGCTTAATCACCATTGGAGTCACCAGATAATCCTTCTAAGGATTATCAAAGGGAAAAGAGGGAATCACCCTCAGTGGAATCACCAGGTAAGATTTGAAAAGTGGAAGGCTTTGGATAAAGGCTTACCGAAAAAGTGTTGTTTGAGGAAAATTGACTTGATGTTCCCCGACTATGGCACTAAAAATGTTATCGTGCAATCTATACTTGCCCAAATCCCAAGGTAAGTAAGAGAGATTGGCCTAACAAACATGATATCCTNGGGACATGTTTCCCAACTACACCCTTGGTGACACAACGAGGTAAAGTAGTCGAAGGGAGCTGGAAAACCTTGTCACAAGTACCCTGCTCTAGGTAAGCAATGTCCTCACCTTTATCAATATCTGAACACAATGATGGTTTATTATCTTCCTCATAGAATAAATCCAAGTGCTCAAAGGAATGCTCATCAAAATTCTCATGGTATGACCGAAAATTATCTGGAGAACATAGAACTAGGTCACCCTTGGGTGCTTGGAAAACATCTGTAATTATATCATCATCTTGTTGCCAAATGTCAAAATGATTAGGAACATCATATGATTGTTGTAAATGAAACAAATGGAAATGACCCTCCATATCATAAATGGGATCCTCATTAGCACCAATCACATCCCATTTACGTCTTCCAACATGTATGAACTCATCAATATTATCAATTATGTCATTACTTTTATCATAACATGAAGGTTTTAATACATTCAATGGATCCTCTAACATTTCTTCACCCTCCAAATCATAAAATAAGGCATTATCAAAAACCTAAAAAGGAAAATGATCAACCTCATTCTCTTCGTCTTGTGTAGGAGTAGTAGGAATTGGGATGGCTTCATCAGAGGGAGGAGCACACATCAATACTTCGTCATCATGTTTAATATCTTCAGGCTCTTTCTCTTCAACCATGTCCTCACTATCCTTTTTAAAAGCACGAGTAAATTTGTGTTCTTCCCCATGCGATTGGTAACCTTCATCAAGATCCCTCTCCTCAACTTCTTGTCGATCGATGTATTCCTCCAACCCTTTCGAGAATTCTTCAACAAAGGTCTCAAGGAAAGGTATTCTCTTAGGAATATCTGGGGTATCTTTGGGCTCACCAATCTTGACTTCTGGAATAAAGTATTGTTCTGCCTTGGATGACGAGATGTTGGATTCGGCTTTCGTGGCAATTTCATAAGCTTCTTGGATTGTCCTTGGCCTCCTTATATCGAGATTTTTTTTTGATTGTCCTGAGAATGCCCTTATATAGATGACAAGGAGAAACTCAGAACCATGACGATGGCTTCTAGGGAGTTGTTGTGACATCCTCTTAAACTTGGCATGGAAGTCCTTGACAATCTCGTTCTTAGCCTTCTTTATGTACATAAGCCTTAGTAGTAATATGTCTGGATCCCTTTTGACATTCCATTTTTTGAGGAAAACTTCCTCTAATTGACCCATATATGTAATAATAGCATTAGGGAGGCCTTCATACCATCTTCTAACATCGCCATGAAGAGTAGCAGAGAAAATTTTCATTGTTAGGTCTTCAACATCATCATTGATAGGATGGAGTTGAAAGAAGGCCCAAAGTCACGCATATGGTCCTCAACATTCTTTTCATCACTACCAGTGAGTTTTGGGAACCATCTTTCATACCTCAGAGGAATTCATCGAGGGTAACCCATAATTTTACTCATATCCAAGGGTTTAAAATTACGTGGGTCCCATTGAGAAGCCATTTTTGGCTTAATCACCATTGGAGTCACCAGATAATCCTTCTAAGGATTATCAAAGGGAAAAGAGGGAATCACCCTCAGTGGAATCACCAGGTAAGATTTGAAAAGTGGAAGGCTTTGGATAAAGGCTTACCGAAAAAGTGTTGTTTGAGGAAAATTGACTTGATGTTCCCCGACTATGGCACTAAAAATGTTATCGTGCAATCTATACTTGCCCAAATCCCAAGGTAAGTAAGAGAGATTGGCCTAACAAACATGATATCCTNCAAAGACAACGTCCTTCTTTCTACTTGGTGCAAATCTTCAATGTTTTCTTGCCCCTGGCTGGGGTTAAAACATCAATCTGTGGGATTTAACGCCACATGAAGGTCCGAGCTAATCATTCCCTCACGTGTACATATCCACTGGGAAAGGTCTTGCAACAACAAGTAGGCCCTCCAAGGGTTCATAAGCCACAAAGATCATAGCATGTAAATCACATCCAATAATTAAATTACCCAAACATGTGCATCACACCTCCCTTAACCCAGACAAATGCTCAAAGACGTTATGCAATTTGAGAAGTTAGGTTTGGAGAAGGTCTCAGGGTGTCCTATTGGAATAATCTCCCTTAAATTTGGGGTGTTTCCCAGGTGGGAGCCAATCCAAGTCATGTAAGTGTATGAGGTGGCATGGGGTGCAKTAATAACAAGGAAATGTAAGTYTTAATAGTGGGTGCCTTTGTAGAGGGTGAGTTGCACTTTGTCATAGATGCTATTGTTTCCTAGCCCATTCATTTCCTTTTACTTTTAGCTTCATTTCTTTTGATTTTTTTCTTTTTTGCTTCAAGGGAAAAGTTGAGGGCCATTTTCCTGGCTTGATGATAAGAGGTGACAGTGTTATCCACAAACATTTCACGGAGATGAGAAGGATGACTCGTGATGAGACTCCATTTGTCTTGGCTATGCCACCAAGAGCCACTACCTTGGTTTGGTGACCATATAGGTGGTAGTGTCATACTGCTACATGCCCATGGTCATAATAGGCTGACTCGTGATGAGACCTCCTATCCACCAACTAGTACCATGAGTGTTTATGTATCTTATGGGTTCCCTTTTCTTACTGAGAATATTTTTACTGCTTTCTCGGGAATACATGGGAAAAGCATCTCAAAGGTTTCAACATTGGCTTTTAACTTTTGTCAGCTACTTTTACTCTCTGGGCCTTTAGCCCCTTCTTCCCACAAGGCAAGGTACAACCCTTCCTAGCATGACCAATCCCAATGCCCAAACAAAGGTAGGGGGAGATGAGAGGAATAAAGATGGAAAGTGGTAAATATGGAGGGAACATACGATGACCTTTCATAGAACCACCCAGTGGCAACCCATCCTAAAGGAAGATCAACTTAGTAGGGAACCATGTCATCATTCCAGGTATGAACAATACAAAGAACATTATTTCCAAACAAATGTCATGAAATGAAGAAGACTTCAATGCAACATATTCAAGTGCTTCAAAAATCAAAGTGACACATACCATGATACCCAAACTCATTACCTCATGGAGCAATACTTACTGCTACTTCAGGACCAGGCTGGTGGGATGGATATTGATGTTGTTGATAAATGGATTGCACTGAAGAAAAGAGGGGCCCTCTGGGGTCATTCTCAAGTTGTCCGGCTCTTGGTACTCCATGTCTAGGACCTGTGGGCCTCGAGACATGATCCCCTTAATTATCCCTAGATTAGGGGATCACACAGTGTACCCTACATTTTTTCACGAGATGTGACCACTATGTGAGCCCACAGTTTGATGATTTCTTTGTATGTGGCCATGATGGGATGACTTGATGTACAAATGTTAGTGAGAGGTTACCTAGATCCCCTCAGGTGGAAGATTATGGAATGTATTTTTAGTCCCCATTCCGAGGGTTCTTGGTTTTATTGCTTCGGTCGACTATCCCTTGGAGGTGGTAACTCCCTCCAAGTCGAGCATTTATGTCCTAGGTAGGTATGGAGGCATTCTGAGGTGGATCTATTAANCCCATTCATTTCCTTTTACTTTTAGCTTCATTTCTTTTGATTTTTTTCTTTTGTGCTTCAAGGGAAAAGTTGAGGGCCATTTTCCTGGCTTGATGATAAGAGGTGACAGTGTTATCCACAAACATTTCACGGAGATGAGAAGGATGACTCGTGATGAGACCCCATTTGTCTTGGCTATGCCACCAAGAGCCACTACCTTGGTTTGGTGACCATATAGGTGGTAGTGTCATACTGCTACATGCCCATGGTCATAATAGGCCGACTCGTGATGAGACCTCCTATCCACCAACTAGTACCATGAGTGTTTATGTATCTTATGGGTTCCCTTTTCTTACTGAGAATATTTTTACTGCTTTCTCGGGAATACATGGGCAAAGYATCTCAAAGGTTTCAACATTGGCTTTTAACTTTTGTCARCTACTTTTACTCTCTGGGCCTTTAGCCCCTTCTTCCCACAAGGCAAGGTACAACCCTTCCTAGCATGACCAATCCCAATGCCCAAACAAAGGTAGGGGGAGATGAGAGGAATAAAGATGGAAAGTGGTAAGTATGGAGGGAACATACAATGACCTTTCACAGAACCACCCAGTGGCAACCCATCCTAAAGGGAGATCAACTTACTAGGGCACCATGTCATCATTCCAGGTATGAACAAGACAAAGAACATTATTTCCAAGCAAACGTCATGAAATGAAGAAGACTTCAATGCAACATATTCAAGTGCTTCAAAAATCAAAGTGACACATACCATGATACCCAGACTCATTACCTCAAGGAGCAATACTTATTGCTACTTCAGGACCAGGCTGGTGGGATGGATATTGATGCTGTTGATAAATGGATTGCACTGAAGAAAAGAGGGCCCTCCGGGGTCATTCTCAAGTCATCCGGCTCTTGGTACTCCATGTCTAGGACCCGTGGGCCTCGAGACATGATCCCCTTAGTTATCCCTAGATTAGGAGATCACACAGTGTACCCTACATTTTTTCACGAGATGTGACCACTATGTGAGCCCACAGTTTGATGATTTCTTTCTATGTGGCCATGATGGGATGACTTGATGTACAAGTGTTAGTGAGAGGTTACCTAGATCCCCTCAGGTGGAATATTATGGCATGTATTTTTAGTCCCCATTCTGAGGGTTCTTGGTTTTATTGCTTCGGTCGACTATCCCTTGGAGGTGGTAACTCCCTCCAAGTCGAGCATTTATGTCCTAGGTAGGTATGGAGGCATTCTGAGGTGGATCTATTAAGATACATGATATATAGGGTCCTAACTATTCACTTACTCTTTGTTATGTGAAAGGTGATTTCACTTTGTAATGGTTGTCACACCCATGGGTTAGCACACTTTATTTTATCCCACATGGACCCTCTCTTTCTTATGTATGTACTGCAATTTGGTCATGGGATCTTAAAGATGTTTATGCACATGATTATCCAGTTTCATGTTTCTCGAGGTAGTCTCATGAATTTTGAGGCATATCATATATTTTGAGTCATTGGTCACACTCTTTGAGGCATGGATGATCTAATTACATCCACGTGTACATCCTTTATAGTTTCCATGTGTCAGATGCTAGAACTCCCCCTTCCTTTGACACTTTTTTAAAGAAGTTTTCTCACTATAGGAGGGATGACCTCACTTGGGACACTTTATGACAGTTTTGGGGCATTATTTGAGCCGCCTGGATGATGTGGAGGTCACTTAAGTAAGTTTTCACTTGAAAACGATGACATCGAACTCACCCTTAACGATGTGGATGGAATTTAGACCACTTCTTTCATGACTTTTGATGAGGGTTAACCCATTCTTTTTTATGTCATTCTTGTTGTTGGGGGTTTTATGACCCATATTTTGACTTAGAGGGTCACTCCCATGCTYCATGGAGGTGCCTTTACCTTAGATATGGACATGGTCATGCTTTGGAGACATATTTCAAGGATTTATGAACAWTATTTGAGCATTTTTTGAGCACATTTTGTGGAGGTCGTCCCCTTTTGAGATCATTCTCCACATTTTCATGAGGATGCTTCACTTGGAGGAGASRAATGTTGGATTTTTACTTKCTTGGGAAKCTACCCCACCTTGTTTTGAKCTGTTCACATCACTCTTTTGATGGAACGTTGGTCTTGGRGAGAAAATCGACCCCATTTTTCATGTGGGATGTTCTTCTTGCAAGAGGATTTTATGCATATGTGGCATATTTTAATTGTAATTTGACTTAGTCTCCAAGTTCTGTGGATGA
Organism: Picea glauca; assembly: GCA_000966675.3. Taxonomy (NCBI): domain Eukaryota; kingdom Viridiplantae; phylum Streptophyta; class Pinopsida; order Pinales; family Pinaceae; genus Picea; species Picea glauca. The sequence continues at coordinate 285,185 of JZKD02S1676000.1, forward strand.
CAAGTCACCTTTTATTGATTCCTTAACCTAATTTTAAGGAATAAATAATGAGGAGTTGTGAGCCTAATTTATAAATAAAAACACTTCTCTCATTCCAAGTTGTTGTGAATTGTTTGAAATCATTGAAGCTATTAATAAAATATTTTTACTTGGTGTTTCTTGGAATCAATTTTTGGATCTCTTTATTTATTGGTTATTTTTCTTGGTATTTTTAAAGACTATTGTGAATGTTCAAGTTTCTACTAGTTATAGCAAGATCGATCCGTTGATGAGTTATCAACTATTTGGAGGAAGGACGTCCAGGGTTTGTGTATCTTCCTTCTTTCTATTAAGTACCCAAGATATACAAATACAATAGCCACACAGTTGGAAATATTGTTTTCATTGATGTCAAAGATANTTATTTGAGCCGCCTGGATGATGTGGAGGTCACTTAAGTAAGTTTTCACTTGAAAACGATGACATCGAACTCACCCTTAACGATGTGGATGGAATTTAGACCACTTCTTTCATGACTTTTGATGAGGGTTAACCCATTCTTTTTTATGTCATTCTTGTTGTTGGGGGTTTTATGACCCATATTTTGACTTAGAGGGTCACTCCCATGCTTCATGGAGGTGCCTTTACCTTAGATATGGACATGGTCATGCTTTGGAGACATATTTCAAGGATTTATGAACAATATTTGAGCATTTTTTGAGCACATTTTGTGGAGGTCGTCCCCTTTTGAGATCATTCTCCACATTTTCATGAGGATGCTTCACTTGGAGGAGAGGAATGTTGGATTTTTACTTTCTTGGGAAGCTACCCCACCTTGTTTTGATCTGTTCACATCACTCTTTTGATGGAACGTTGGTCTTGGAGAGAAAATCGACCCCATTTTTCATGTGGGATGTTCTTCTTGCAAGAGGATTTTATGCATATGTGGCATATTTTAATTGTAATTTAACTTAGTCTCCAAGTTCTGTGGATGACAAGTCACCTTTTATTGATTCCTTAACCTAATTTTAAGGAATACATAATGAGGAGTTGTGAGCCTAATTTATAAATAAAAACACTTCTCTCATTCCAAGTTGTTGTGAATTGTTGGAGATCATTGAAGCTATTAATAAAATATTTTTACTTGGTGTTTCTTGGAATCAATTCTTGGATCTCTTTATTTATTGGTTATTTTTCTTGGTATTTTTAAAGACTATTGTGAATGTTTAAGTTTCTACTAGTTATAGCAAGATCGATCCATTGATGAGTTATCAACTATTTGGAGGAAGGACGTCCAGGGTTTGTGTATCTTCCTTCTTTCTATTAAGTACCCAAGATATAAAAATACAATAGCCACACAGTTGGAAATATTGTTTTCATTGATGTCAAAGATAGGGGGAGACTACATATGTTTAAGATAAAAATGGCAAGATGGAGATTGTTGGAAATATTGTTTTTGGATTTATGATTTTCAGTTTGGATACCCTATATTTGAATTTTTTTTACTATGAAGACCTAGCTCAAATGGGAGCATAAGATATATGGTTGAAAACATTATTTCAAGACCTTTCCAACGATATATGACACTCCCTCTAACTCCATAGAAATGTGGAGATATGAAATATTTTGTCAGGTCAACCCAACCAGAATGTACAGGTCGGCCTAGCCAGTTTTACAAGTTAGCCCCATAAGTAAATGTAGAAACACTATAAATACATGGTAGATGTGCGTATTTGAAGAGTATCCAAGCAAGAAGAGTAAGTACAAGAGTGCATAAGAGGTTTGAAGTGTGCAAGAGGAGTTGTGGAGTATTTTTGGGGTCTAAATGTGTGCAANAATATTGTTTTTGGATTTATGATTTTCAGTTTGGATACCCTATATTTGAATTTTTTTTACTATGAAGACCTAGCTCAAATGGGAGCATAAGATATATGGTTGAAAACATTATTTCGATATCTTTCCAACGATATATGACACTCCCTCTAACTCCATAGAAATGTGGAGATATGAAATATTTTGTCAGGTCAACCCAACCAGAATGTACAGGTCAGCCTAGCTAGTTTTACAAGTTAGCCCCATAAGTAAATGTAGAAACACTATAAATACATGATAGATGTGCGTATTTGAAGAGTATCCAAGCAAGAAGAGTAAGTACAAGAGTGCATAAGAGGTTTGAAGTGTGCAAGAGGAGTTGTGGAGTATTTTTGGGGTCTAAATGTGTGCAAGAGGAGTTTTCTTGGAGTTTTAAGGGTGTGCCATGAAGGACTAAGGTATATGATGCTACAAAGTGCACTCTTTTGAGGTTGTGATGTTTCAGTGTAGAATTATATTTTGGTAATAATGTTATGAGGTTCGCTAGGGCATTGGAATTATATTATGGGAATTATGCTATGAGGTTTGCTAGGGCATGAAGGCTAAATCTGACTAGGGTTTTAAGCTATGTCTGGGGTATGAAAAAAGGAGAAGTGCATGGACATGAAAGTTAAGGGTACGATAATATTGTAAAACACATGAATTATAAAGCATGCAAGTGAAGTCATAATAACTTTTTGTATGAAGATCTTGGATTGGTGCCTATAAATGTCTTACTGAGTTGGTGCTCAGCTAGAAATATTGATGTCTCTAGTAGGTTGGTGCCTACACAATATCTTGTTGAATTGGTGCTCAATTGAAGATATTGGTGCCTACATAATTTCTTATTGAGTTGGTTCTCAGTTGAAGATATCGATGTCTCTAGTAGGTTGGTTCCTACAAGCATTGTAATAGTAGGTTGGTGCCTACAAACATTCATAAATATAGGTTTTTGTAATTTTCTCCCACAAGGGTTTCAAGATTAAACTTTGTGTATTGTGATTTGAGTTTATATGCATTTGTTGTTAATGAAAGATCAATGAATTCTCATCTAAAGTAAAAATTATCTTACAACGATTCACCCCCCCTCATTGTTGTTGAAATAATGTAACTGCAAAGTGTATTCTTATTATTATTTGATATATTATTCATTGTATCAATCCCCATTGTGGATTGATCATGTTAGATATTGTAAAAGGACCAAATTCCCTTTTGCATATNTGTCAAAGATAGGGGGAGACTACATATGTTTAAGATAAAAATGGCAAGATGGAGATTGTTGGAAATATTGTTTTTGGATTTATGATTTTCAGTTTGGATACCCTATATTTGAATTGTTTTTACTATGAAGACCTAGCTCAAATGGGAGCATAAGATATATGGTTGAAAACATTATTTCGAGACCTTTCCAACGATATATGACACTCCCTCTAACTCCATAGAAATGTGGAGATATGAAATATTTTGTCAGGTCAACCCAACCAGAATGTACAGGTCAGCCTAGCCAGTTTTACAAGTTAGCCCCATAAGTAAATGTAGAAACACTATAAATACATGATAGATGTGCGTATTTGAAGAGTATCCAAGCAAGAAGAGTAAGTACAAGAGTGCATAAGAGGTTTGAAGTGTGCAAGAGGAGTTGTGGAGTATTTTTGGGGTCTAAATGTGTGCAAGAGGAGTTTTCTTGGAGTTTTAAGGGTGTGCCATGAAGGACTAAGGTATATGATGCTACAAAGTGCACTCTTTTGAGGTTGTGATGTTTCAGTGTAGAATTATATTTTGGTAATAATGTTACGAGGTTCGCTAGGGCATTGGAATTATATTATGGGAATTATGCTATGAGGTTTGCTAGGGCATGAAGGCTAAATCTAACTAGGGTTTTAAGCTATGTCTGGGGTATGAAAAAAGGAGAAGTGCATGGGCATGAAAGTTAAGGGTACGATAATATTGTAAAACACATGAATTATGAAGCATGCAGGTGAAGTCATAATAAATTTTTGTATGAAGATCTTGGATTGGTGCCTATAAATGTCTTACTGAGTTGGTGCTCAGCTAGAAATATTGATGTCTCTAGTAGGTTGGTGCCTACACAATATATTGTTGAATTGATGCTCAATTGAAGATATTGGTGCCTACATAATTTCTTATTGAGTTGGTTCTCAGTTGAAGATATCGATGTCTCTAGTAGGTTGGTTCCTACAAGCATTGTAATAGTAGGTTGGTGCCTACAAACATTCATAAATATAGGTTTTTGTAATTTTCTCCCACAAGGGTTTCAAGATTAAACTTTGTGTATTGTGATTTGAGTTTATATGCATTTGTTGTTAATGAAAGATCAATTAATTCTCATCTAAAGTAAAAATTATCTTACAACGATTCACCCCCCCTCATTGTTGTTGAAATGATGTAACTGCAAAGTGTATTCTTATTATTATTTGATATATTATTCATTGTATCAATCCCCATTGTGGATTGATCATGTTAGATATTGTAAAAGGACCAAATTCCCTTTTGCATATTGGTCATAATATAATTGTAATAGGCAGAAAGAGAAGTTGGCCCCAGAATATATCAAAGAGGCCCCGAAATATAATAAAGGTGGTTATAACCACCCAGTAGAAGAAGTCGGCCCTGCAAGTGAAGGGACATTCCCATACATGCCGGTCTTGTATAAATAAGGAGGCTAGCGCCTCACTTAGACACACTCACTTGTTCATTGAGAGACAAGTTTCAGAGCTGCAATTGGAGAAGAGAGAGAGAGAGGTGCATCTTTGGGAGAGGACTTTTTGTACTTGTTTGAGTTATCTCTTGGCATTTTATTGGCTATCTATATGAAGAAAATTTTGCTAGGTTTTCTGCCCCATGAGGGTTTCCCAGGATAAATGATGTGTCTCTTGTGATTGTGTATTTCTCAGTGTTTCTATCTTATGATATTGTTATCTATTTAAATGCAAAGAACTATAATAATGGCTTAAACCTTAACATGGTTTCAGAGCCAAGCTGAAGAGAGCATTTTTCACAAGAGAAAAGTGAAAAATGTCACTGTTGTCGTACATGCAAATTAGGGATTTTTGTTGGTGAGGTATTTCAGCCCTAAAACCATCTAGAAAAGTGCACCCTCCCCTAAGGATCATTTGGCACCTTCAACGCACCTTTTCAGTGTCTAGATCTCCCAGAAAGTGAAACCCTAGTTTTCACAAAGTACCAAAAAACCAGAAAACCAGAGTACCAGAAGTACCATAGTACTATAAGTACCAGAAAACCAGAAGCATTAGTCCAGAAATCCACAGATCAAGTTTGAGGGGGTAAAATTTGGATTTTCAGAAATATGAAAGCACCAACTTACTCGCCTCAGCTCAGCGCATCTATCCCCTGGATCAGAATTTCAAAATTCGAAGTTTGAAAAATTAGGGTTTCCTCATAAAACCCTAAGTTGCAGTTGTAGTTGTAGTCTTAGAACCAGTTGCAGTTGCAGCCGTACTACCAATTGCAGTCACCCTTGAAGTTTTTAAAGAATTGGTAATGATTACCGCTGCTGCCAGATGGAGCCACTACCTGCAAATGCTATCAGAGGTATGTAGTCACATATGTTTAAATGGTTAAAATTTAAAGAGTATTTGCAGGAGAAGGGATCTCTTTCCATAGATCCAGAAGGATCTTAATATCCAACACATTCATAGGAATGACGCAACCCAGGTGTGATTATTCTGATATGCATCCATTTTTTATATTGATCAATGTTGCATGTTGTAGCTATGACCATCATTCTGACCTTTTTGAGTCAAGGTATTAGATGGATTAAAAGTTGAGATCATAGAACTTATCCTCTAACCCAACCTTCTGTCAAGATAGCGTATTGTCTTAGTACAAAATATAGGTTGAAGAAAGCACTCGTCATCTTGAGTGAAGGAGACTCGGAAGAAAAGCAAGCACTCATTCTTGAGGACAAGGCTCCAGGTTTGATTAATCAAGTTAATAAGATTCAAAGGTACACATGACAAATTGATGACTATAGTTGAGATAACAGTCTTTGTAAAATATCATACTTGATAGCATGTGAGCATATAGAGGTAAATGTTTAACGTAATCATTTGTCTGATACAAGTAACACCTCCTCTAGGAAGAATCTCTTGTGTTAGTTCCAGGTTGCCATGGAGGAATGTTTGATCACAACACTATGAGAGTGTTGACCTCATTTTCGTATTGTATTCCTTACCTTTAATCTTTGCTTCAGACAAGTTACAAG
>JZKD02S1676001.1:0-11859 GCA_000966675.3 Picea glauca
ATGTGGAAAGGATAATTTAGTAGATGATTTTATTTCACGCATAAAACATGAGGGTGATGATATTCTTGTTGATGATTTTATTTTCCCTCTCTGTAAATACTCCATTGTTTGTAGACATGGAAAATCATTTGACTAGTAGGAAGTTACCAGCTCATTTTTCACCTCATGAAAAGCGTAGAATTATCACGCAAAGTGATAACTACTCTTGGGTTGGCCATGACCTTTTTTGTGTTGGTCCAGCCTTCATTATTCATAGATGTGTCCGAGAATATGAGATACTAGAAATCCTATGAAGTTGTCATGATGGACGATGTGGTGGCAACTTTTCCAAAAACTGTACAACATATAAGGTGTTACATTCAGGTTACTATTGGCCTAGCATTTTTAAGGATGCTACCAAATATGTGAGGAGTTGTGATAGTTGTCAAAGGATAGGAAGACACACATCAACTGATGAAATTCCCTTGCATGACCAAGTTATGATAGAACATTTCGATAAATGGGCCCTTGATTTTGTGGGACCAATTTCACCCATGTCTCATAAGAAGAATTATATTTGGGTTTGTATAGATTATGTCCCCAAGTGGGTAGAAGCAAAAGCCTTATTTAGAGCTACCAAAAAATATGTTGTTGAATTCATTTATGAAGACATCTCTACCCGCTTTGGTGTTCCTCATGAAGTTATTATAGACCAGGACACCCAATTCACTTCCAACGTGATGAAATAATTAACAGCGAAATATGGGATCAAGCATTGCAAGTCTTCTCCATATCACCTGTAAGCTAATGGTCAAGTAGAGTTCACAAATAAAGTTTTGGAAACTATCTTAACCAAGAATGTTCAATTACACAATAGGGATTGGACTGATAGACATATAGAGGGTTTGTGAGCATAGTGTACCTATAACATCCTCCAAAATAAAGTATTTTTGAAATTTAAAATTTGCTGGAAATTTATTTCGTTTTTAGTAAATTCGAATTTGGAAATTGTTTGCCATTTATGGCAATTTCAAATTTCGAATTTGATAAATTGTAATTAATTATTATGACCATTGGGCAAAGATCTGATTTGACCCAACTAACTATTTGACTATGACACTTGTATGAAAACATACTATTTTATATTTATTGCACGAAGATAAATGGAACAACCATTTTAAAAGCAGTTGACCATGACTCCATGAGTGGGGAACATGTTGGAACCACCTTTGGGATGATTGTTACAAGTGGAAAATTGGATATTTGACCATTGGCAGCCCCTGAAAATCAGGTATTTAGAAAGATGCGAAAATTCCCAAGGGAGGGAAAGAAAGACCTAGGCAAAAACATTGTTGAATAAATAACATATGTGAGAAGGCAGGATGTTGCCGAGTATGTTGTGGAAAATAGTATCTATTGCTTGTTGTTATGAACACTACTTGCTGAGTGTGAGGCAAGGAGCATAGTGCTGATGTTGAATGACATTTCCTGGAAGGAGTTCCAAGTTAGCCCTCATGGATTCATGGTTAGGCTAGAGGGTGAATCGGCCAGGTAGTTTGGTTGCCCTGTTCTACAGTTGGGAGGAACGTGATTGTTCCCTTTGTCTTCCAACAAATTGATTCAGATATGTTGTTCTACCTATATCTGGTTAAATGTTATGATACAAATAAATCTGCAATTTGTTTACTTCTATGAATGAACATCTGGTCGAATGTTGTTGTGATGAAAGATTGACCAAATACTTCCTAATCATTAGTTAGGAATGGATTTGTTCTGTGGGACGTGGTACTGAGTAAATACTAATTTCATTGGATGTATTAACTAAAAACGCTAGCTTTGTAGAGGTTACTACTCTCGTAATAGGATAAACTAGAGGATACATCTCACTTCTAATTAATTTTGTTGAGTAAATTAATGTTTGGATGATGTGATTGAAGTCAAGTATACTAATTTCTATGAATGATTATGTTTCCTTTAGGTAATTATAGTATACAATGAGTCTCCACTAATCTACATGCAAGTTTAGATTCAAAATAAATACACCATGTATGACAGGAATTTTCATGATATGCATATAGAACATTTACAGGTATATTGTGTACATATATACATTCATATATTTGGAGATCTGTACAAGCGATACAACAAAGCTAAAGTGATTTGTCTACAACAAAGTTAGGGAATAATATATACATACATACATGTATGAAAATAATTCTGCAAATTGAAAGATTCCATTTCAGGAAAACTGCAGTACATATACATATATGTATATATATATCAGTAAAGTATTAATGGTAAATCAGAAGGCGATTAGGTCTAGTTTGGCTATATTTTAAATTCTGGAATTAATTTTGAACAAATCTAAACCTTTCAAACACTTACGGAGATATGTAATTAAATTCTAGAGGTACGAGGGTCGATGAATCCAAAGACTATTCTAGAACCTAGAACTTGATTTACACGTATCTGGTAATTCCGCAAACCATAGCAATAAAGGAGTATAACTCGTCCTAGAAATTATATCAGACTGATAGAAATAAATTCATACGGAAATGTTATAGTAAATTGGACTGTCAAACATATTTTTATCGAATCCGAAAGTCAAAAGTAAGGAATAAATATTATTTTTTCCAAGTCTTTAGTGAGAAAGATACAGAATCATAATGTTCATCAAAACCCACGAAACAAGACAAACATTATGAAAGATCTTATGGCCTTAATTAATTATAACACAGAATATCTGTGCGATATAGTCGATATACAAAGTATAAACCCCAGCATTTTATAAGTTCCTTTTTACACAATGCTTGACTAGAATTCAGACTATGCAAACATTTGAAGCCGAATACATTTCTAGATGATAGCAACGCCAAATACATTATGATTTTGGGATGAGACTAGCGTAGCAAAATGACTGGAATAAAATTACCCAACTCAGTATACTATTTCAATTAGAAAATAAAAGTCCTATAAGTAATATTTATACATAGTAGTCGAACCAGAAAGCCAAGAGTACAACAGGAAGACCCCCTCTTCCCAACCATTTTAGGTAATCAAACACAACTATATCGAAAATCTATAAATCCAAGAAGAGATCGTGCCTTTTTCACTGTTGAAACTCTGGAAAGGCCTACAAAGGGAACTCGAATACCTTTTGCACGGAAGGTAAGAACTGAACATCCAAGATCCTTGCGCAGATGAAATCCCTAAAAGAATTATCATTTAAAAATATCAGTAGTCATAGATAAAAGTAATAAGAATACCAACAGAATGATAATGGTTAGCAATGAAGTATTCCATGATCATACTTAACTTTTGTTCGACAGGCTTGCATGTCTTCATTTGTTTTCTTGACACATTTCCATATGGAAAGATGCCTGGGCCAAGGGTGGATGGCACATTAACACTCTGATGGGTACCCTCGCATCAAACAGGGCTCATCATTAGTGGATTACACAAACCTTGAAAAACAAAATATTAAGAAGGAGAAAGTTTTTACACAATAGTTAACGATTTTAATGAAAGGTAGTAATCGATAGTATTTTTTTCTTGTAATGATGCAAGTTAGACTGTGCACTATCATGGTGTAAATTGTTAATACCGAACTATAAACTACACATAGCCATCCAGAACCAAATCGCTTATAGTAGTTATAAGTCAATAAGCATTACAGAGTTATCCCAGCTATTTAGTCTAATCGAATAGACCATGATGAAGATAATAACTACTATAAGCAAACATTTGGATGTATTGTAGAATATGATCATTGTACTATTCAAAGTTCTGCAGAGGTCTTAATTTATTTGACATCAATAAAAAATATTCGACATAGGGAAAATAAACTGGAAGGTTACGAAACCCTTTATCCCAAAGCATAGACAAAAATGAAAGAATATACTCTCCCTAAAACCAGAGGAGAAAACAATAATAAAATCAAAGAAAATCACTCCTCTAGGATTTAGGATAAATTTGGAAGAAATCTAGAGAAGTTACACCAAAGACGAATTAGGGAAATTCATCATCTCCTTTATCAACTAGAGTATCATGTGTACGGAGAAAATTACCAGGGATGTGGACCATGCCATCTGTTACAACCATGGAGTGACTACCATGGCAACGCATTGCGCCTCCAAAAAATTGTCACACGGATCCTCTTCGCAGAACTCAACAATGAAAACTGTGAACCTACTCCAACCCTAAACGATGCCTTGTCATCTCGGAGTAAATGTGGAGAATGCAAAGGATGGTTATCCATGTGACCATCTCAGAGTCGGTACGACACTTTGGGTGTAGAGCCCGGTAAATTTAATGTAACTCGCAGGAGTACCATTAATAAAACTTACGGAGCCTTAACTGCCTTGATAGTGGACCATTCCTTCCACTTCAGGAATGTCATGATTAGACACCTTCATGAATCGACAGAAGTTAAATCCCTTTAATTCCCTCGATGTTATCGTGAGTTAGCATTCCGGTCGTAGTTGTGGAATTTCCACTGGCATTTGGATGTAGAAACTACTTTATGAACAACCCTGGTTCTAAGGACCATTAATTAACCGAGACATAGTGGATATGCTAGTTACCTGATATTAAAAACCTGACCCTATAAATCTTATGGTTGGGAACTAATTAAAGTTTCCTAGGCTTAAATCAATCAGGTAGACATGCACGTGAATATGGAGGTCTTATCTTAAAAGGGCCCCATCTTATATACATAGTCCATTACACTGAAAGGTGAATGGGATGGAGGCGAAAGGGACCTCTTGTGGTAATTATAGTTTAGAAGTTATTTTTTTATTATAGAGTTTTCATGACATGACAGAGTTTTATAACAAATATTATAATCGAGTTTATATTTTAGGTATACCCTTTCTATCAAATAGTTATATAAACTAAGGAAAAAAAATTGTTGTGATTATGAGGTACATTACATATGGTATCAGAGAAAAGGTTACAGCACTTGGACCTTGAACGGGGCCACCTATTTCCTTATCGCATAATTTTGTTTACATAAAACTAATAAAACCTTTAATGTTATAGACATAAAACCTTTATGTTTTGTGTTGATCATTGCAGCACAAGATGATGCAGAAATAAGACTTGATGGAAATCCAGAACAAGGGCATCCTGAAAATCAGAGACAAAATAGCGATGGAAGCTCACCTATCGATGTTCTAGAAAAAATGAGGAATCTCATTGTCGAACTACAAGTTTTCAAAGTCGATGATGAAAAACTAAAGAACTCATAGCAGGAATAATAGGAAATAAATGAAGTCCTGATGCGCAGTATTGTCACAAAGAAAAACACAAAGGACGATAATAATGACAAAGAAGTTAGCAAGAGGGATTCCAAGAACTATGGACCTAAGACAAAAAAAGGAGACAATTCGTCTGAAGGTACACCCTCAGCTGAAGACAAAACAAAAACAGACAGAAAGAGAAAACCTGACCACCTTGAAGGGGAATTTAAGAAAATTAAACTAGTTACTTTTGATGGTGAATCCAGAACAGGGGAGGAAGAAGAAGCATGGTTATTAGACATCAAAAAACACTTCCAGATATATAACTATTCCATCAATATGAAAGTCAGAATGGCCATCTACAATTTGAAATGAAAATCCAACATTTGGTGGCAAGATCTGAAATTGGCCAAGGGCCTAAAAGAGAAACAAATGGAATGGTCTAACTTTAAGAAATATTTCAAGAAACAGTATCTATCTGAAAGCTACTATGAAAGGAAAACCAAAGAATTTTATGAGCTACGACTCAGCCAGATGAGGATGGAGGATCCTATAAACAAATTCCTGGAATTACTAAGGTTCGTACCTTATATCCGAGAGGACAAGCTAAAAATCCATCAATTTCTAAGTTGTTTACCATAGTCCTACAGGGACATAATTGAGTTTCATAACCCCAAATTCTTGAATGAAGTATTCAGGAAAGAACGGATGTGTTACGACCAGTATAAACAATGGGCATAGTTTCCCAAAGCTTGGAAGGATAAGAAACAAGACTGAATGAACCAATGGAAGAAGCGATACAAGCAAGATCCTTATCAGAATGCAGCAAAAAGATTTCCGAGAAAATATTTTTACTCCAACCATCTGAATACGCAAGGCAGTGAAAAACCAGTAAATCTGGGACAAAAATGTTTGAACCATTAAAGTGTTGGAAATGCGGAGAACCTCATCTCGGGAGGAATTGTCCACATTTAAGCACAACAAATAGAACTTTTGTTCATAATATGTAGGAAGATATGATGGTGGGTGATGTAGGTAGAAGCCTACATCGGATCAATGCAACCATTGACGGTCGGCAAGCTGACCACCAGTCTTATGTGGTGTAAATCGAAGGTAAAATCAATAACACCCAAATTTATGTTTTGATTGATCCTAGACCTGCGTTAAGTTATATCACTCCTGGAGTAGTAGAGTCAAATAAACTTAAGAGGATGAAACATGCAAAATCATGGTTGGTACAGTTAGCAACAGGAACAAAAAGGAAAGTGGTTGACTTTATTTCTGATTTTGAATTTAGTTTAGACATGGTCAAAACATAAAAACAAATCTGAATATTCTACCAGTAGGATCTTACGATATGATTATCGGAATGGATTGGTTGGAAAAACACAAAGCAGTTATAGATTGTTATACGAAGACACTTAATTATAAATATGATTATGAAACTACTAGAACAACCCTAGGTATACCAAAACCTGTATCAGTTAGACAATTTACAACAATGCAATTCAAGAAATGCATGAGAAAGGGTTTTCAAATTTATGCCATTCAAATAATGAATCTGTAAGAAAAAGAAGATAAGCCCAACCTGGAAGAATTTGTTGTCCTACATGAATTCAGAGACATATTTGTTGATGAGATACTGGAATTACCTCCTATAAGGGAAATAGAATTCTCCATAGACCTACTACCTAGTTCAACCCCCATCTCAAAAGCACCTTACCAAATGAGTTTACCAGAATTGACAGAATTAAAAATACAATTACAGGAATTGTTGGACAAAGAGTATATCAAACCAAGTGTTTCACCATGGGGAGCACCAGTCTTCATTGTGAAAAAGAAATATGGTGCTCTAATACTATGTATCGATTATAGACAATTGAATAAAATGACAATTAAGAATAGGTATCCTTTACATAGGATAAATGACTTGTTCGATCAAGTAGGTGGGGCCAATATCTTTTCAAAATTGGATTTACGATCTGGTTATCATCAAGTTAGGATAAAGGATGAGGACATAAGTAAAACAACTTTTCAGACAATATATGGACACTATGAATTCGTATTCATACCTTTCGGACTCACTAACACACCAACCACATTTATGTGCCTAATGAATAGTATTTTCATTCAGTACTTAGACAAGTTCATACTAGTATTTATCGACGATATTCTGTTCTATTCTAAAACGGAGGAATAACATTAAGAACACTTAATAATAGTTCTGAAAACATTGAGGAAACACAAATTGTACGCCAAATTTGATAAGTGTGACTCTTATCAAAAGAAAATAAAATATATAGGACATGTAATTTTAGCAGAAGGCATTCCCATAGACCCTGAGAAAATAAAATTCATCATGGAATGGCTGGTATCTAAGGATGTAGGGGATATCTAGTCATTCATGGGAATCACCGGATATTATCACATATTTATAAAGGGGTTTTCCAAAATAACCTACCCTATCACATCATTACAAAATAAAGGGACCAAGTTTAAGTGGTCACAAAAGTCTCAAGATAGTTTTAACAAGCTAAAGGAATTGTTGACAACTGCACCCATCTTGAAGGTAGCAGACCCAGATAAATACTTTACCGTCTGTGTCGATGTGAGTAAATAAGGACTAGGTGGTGGTTTAACTCAGGAAGGACACATGATTCGTTATGAGTCCCGGAAATTAAAAGAACATGAGCGAAACTATGTCACTCATGACTTAGAATTGGCAACAGTAATACATGCCTTACAAATGTGGTGACACTACATAATGGGCAGAAAATTTCTATTACTGACAGATAATAGCAGAGTGAAATATTTGTTTATTCAGCCAGATCTTAATGCAAGGCAAGCAAGATGTCTATCCTTCTTGAGAGAATTCGACTTTGAGGTAAGACATATTAAGGGTAAGGAAAATAATGTAGCAAATTTCCTAAGCAGTATAGTCCATGGATTATTCGAAATAAATGTCAGTAGAGTAGAAAGTGACCTGGAATAGAGAATAAGGACAATAGGTATTAACGACGAAAATTACACTAAGATAATGGCATAATTACAAAACAGTACCGCAAACTCAGATAAACCAGATCTAAGTATAGACAAGAAGGGACTATTATGATTTAAAAACAAACTTTACATACCACATTAAGCAAAGTTAAAGTTAATAGTCTTGGACGAAGTGCATAAGAAACCGTATTATGGCCATCGAGGATACCGGAAAACGATAACAACACTTAGACAACTATTTTACTGGCCTAATATGAAGGGTGAAACAACATAATACTTGTCTAGGTGCCAATATTGTCAGTAGGTTAAGGCTGAACACGAACATCCAACCAGCCTATTACAACCATTACCAGTGCCAGAATGGAAATGGGAGACCATATCACTGGACTTTATAACAGGTTTTCCTAAAACTCAGAAATGGAATGATTCTATTATGGTTGTAATCGATAAAATCAGTAGGTATGCACACTTTATTCCTGTAAAGTCTACGTTTAAATCTATAAACATTACTATCATATTTATGAAATAAATTTTTAGATTGCATGGTATTCCTAAAATGGTGATTTCAGATAGAGACGTAGAATTCACATGCTCCTTTTGGAAGGAATTGTTTGCAGGGATAAATACTAAATTGAATTTTAGTACGAGTTATCACCCACAAATAGATGCACATACTAAAAGGACAAACCAAATCATAGAGGATATGCTCCACATGTACGTAAGAACAAAACCAAACAAGTGGGAAGACTATCTACACTTTGTAGAATTTGCATATAACAATGGCTACAAAATTTCTACTAAGTTAAGCCCTTTAGTGGTATTGTACGATAGAAAGTGTAGAACTCTGATTAGTTGGGATAACTTGGTTGAAAGACTCATTGTTGGACTAGAGATGCTCCAAGAAATGGATAATATGGTAAGGAAGGTACAACAGAACTTAAAAGAAGAACATAATAGACAAAAGAGCTATGCAGATCAGAAAAGAAGACACTTGTAATTTCAAGTGGGAGACCATGTTTACTTGAAGGTCAAAGCCCGAAAAAGTTCATTGAGGTTAGGAAATTGTGCCAATATGGCACCCAGGTTTTGTGGGCCCTTCGAGATACTAGCTCGAATTGGACCCGTAGCATACCAACTTGCACTTCCAGCTAATCTAAGAATTCATAATTCATTTCATGTTTCTTTGTTGAAAAAGTATGTTCATGACCGTATGCATATGATTGATTGGAACTTGGTGCAGGTGGAACCCAAAGATGAGTTCTAGGTCGAACCCCTACGTATTCTGGACCGGAGAGAAATAACACTTCTGAACAAAGTTGTCGCTCAAGTAAAGGTGCAATGGAAGCACTTTAGTCCTAAGGAGGCCACTTGGGAGTTGCAAGGAGATTTGAAGAAATATCATCTAATAACATTCCAAGAAAGGAACGAACACCAAGGACATTTTTTTATTGAAGGGGGAAAGGATGTGACATTCCCCAAAATAAAGTATTTTTGAAATTTAAAATTTGCTAGAAAATTATTCTGTGTTTAGTAAATTCGAATTTGGATTTTTTTTTCCATTTATGGAAATTCCAAATTTCAAATTTGATAAATTGTAATTAATTATTATGACTGTTGGGAAGAGATCTTATTTGACCCATCTAACTATTTGACTATGACACTTGTATGAAAACAAAATATTTTATATTTATTGCAGGAGGATAAATGGAACAACCATGTTGAAATCAACTCACCATGACTCCATGAGTGGGGAACATGTTGGAACCACTTATGGGATGATTGTTACAAGTGGAAAATCAGATATTTGACCATTGGCAGCCCCTGAAAATAAGGGATTTAGAAAGCTGCGAAAATTCCCAAGGGAGGGAAAGAAAGACCTAGGCAAAAACATTGTTGAATAAATAACATATGTGAGGAGGCAGGACACTGCCAAGTATGCTGGGGAAAATAAGATCTATTGCTTGTTGTTATGAACACTACTTGCTGAGTGTGAGGCAACGAGGAAAGTGTTGAAGTTGAACGACATTTCTGGGAAGGAGTTTTGAGTTATCCCTCATGGATTCATGGTCGGGCTAGGGGGTGAATCAGGAAAGTAGTTTGGTTTCCCTATTCTAAAGTTGGGAGGAACATGGTTGTTCCCTTTGTCTTTCGCAAATTGATTTAGATATGATTTTCTACCTTTCTTTGGTTAAATGTTATGATACAGATAAATCTACAATTTGTTTACTTCTATGGATGAACTTCTGGTCGAATGTTGTTGTGATGAAAGATTGACCAAATACTTCCTAATCATTAGTTAGGAATGGATTTGTTATGTGGGACATGGTACTGAGTAAATACTAAGTTCATTGGATGTATTAACTAGAAAGACTAGCTCTGTAGAGGTTACTACTCTCGTAATAAGATAAACTATAGGCTACATCTTACTTTTAATATAAAAAATTGAGTAAATTAATGTTTGCATCATGTGATTGAAGTCAAGTATACCGATATCTATGAATGATTATGTTTCCTGTAGGTAATTATAGTATACAATGATTCTCCACTAATTTTAACATCCCGCTCTGGCGCACTAAGTGAACTTATTCTTTGAGGACACTTTCTCACAAGCGATCCTGATTACTATGCTATTAAAAATTTTGATTTTGATTATGAGGCATTATGGGTTGATGACATGTTGTTTTACTGCATTGACATAGACAAGTGCTATTGACTTGGTTTACTGAGTGTGCAGAATTGTGGACCTCAAGGATGCAGAGGCATTGATGGAACCCCTTGGACTCTGAATCGAGTCAGGGAGTGTACCATTGGGGTTTGATTGTTTTACTATGATATTACTGCATCTGATTAGATGATATGATATGGATATGTTCTAACATGATTTGTTGATGATGCAGGCTGAGGATAGCTTGCCGACCAGACTCACATGTGGACTAAAGGGGTCACGCACGACTACCAGAGATGTTGAGGGAGATGTGTGGACAACAACCCTGCCATAGCCTACTAGCACTCCCACCATGTTCGAGAGGACCCACGATGCCATGAGGGTAGACTACGACAGTCGATCACGATGATTCTAAGGGGCGCGCAATAAGGCAAGGGCCTTATTCCTTAGAGGCCTTTAGTCTCCCACAAGTTCACCTGGCGAAGTATTGACTCTAGGGGTTTTTCATGTCTACCAAGTCCGTCAAGAGGCAAGTGACACCCTTGGAGCACGTGGTGCATCCTGAAGGGCATCTCGCGCAAGAAAAATGGAAAGAGTTGAGTGGCACCCTTGGAGCACCTAGTGCGTACTGAAGGGAACGTCACATTGTTTTGATAAATGAATGAACCTAGACGGCCTTAGGACGAGTAACGTGTTAAGTATTTAAAAAAAAAAAAACAATTTCCCTAATTAAATGTTGCCCAATACAAAATTTAAGGTCAAAGTCTAAATTATGCTAGTGGTAAAATTTTGTCTACCTATAAAAAAATTAATAATAATAATTAAAATAAAAACAAATTAAATAATAATTATGATCTTCTTAAAATCTTGTAACACGAAGGGAGTAAGAAATTTAAATTATTCATAAAAAATCAGTTGGAATTAATTGTTTTATCTTTTTGATAATTTAAAATATACTAACTAAATGATAAAAGG
>JZKD02S1676001.1:13575-23752 GCA_000966675.3 Picea glauca
ACTTTCCTTAGCCTAGCTCGATGGTTGTTGACTCCCATGGCCTTCATTTTCCCACATGTATTGACCACCTTGCTATGTTGATTGTGACCTTCGTGGTTGTTTAGCCTTCATCCCTCGCGCACCAGTCCTCGCGTGAGCAGTCGGTCAGGAGCCTGATCTACGGCCGTCACCTTAACGTTAAAACGCCTATGGATCTCCATGCCCTGCTTTTCTGTGCGAGGATGATGAGCGAAGGAAAAACCTATTATTCGTCTACCCTTGATGTTTGTCCCTGGCTGATTGTTGATTCCACCATTTGGCAACGACTTCTACGTGTGGATTATCTTGTGTCCTGGTTGGTTTTCTCTATGCCTTGACTGATAGAAACCGGGACAATCATTCCATGACCTTTCCCATTGGATCCTTGCGTTCTCTTATTTTTGTCTGCGTTGTATTGGGGTTATAGCATTGGAAGCACAAATTAATTTCCAGTCTGCAAATTTTTGGGTATTCTAGCAATGGAAAAAAAAAACGTTTGATTTCCTATCTGCATTTTATATTGGTGTCTGGGAGATGAAAAATGTTTTTGTATTCCTGTCTGCATTATATTGGTACTCTGGAAATGGGAAGAACGTTTGATTTCCTATCTGCATTTTATATTGGTGTCAGGGAGATGAAAAATGTTTTTTTGTATTCCTGTCTACATTGTATTGGTACTCTGGCAATTTGAAGAATGCTTGATTTCCTATCTGCATTTTATATTGGTGTCCTGGAGATGAAAAACGTTTTTGTATTCCTATCTGCATTGTATTGGTACTCTGGCAATGGGAAGAACGTTTGATTTCCTATCTTCATTTTATATTGGTGTCCAGGGGGATGAAAAACGTTTTTTTTGTATTCATGTCTGCATTGTATTGGTACTCTGGCAATGGGAAGAACATTTGATTTCCTATTTTCATTTTATGTTGGTGTTCGGGAGATGAAAAACGTTTTTTTGTATTGTTGTCTGCATTGTAATGGTACTCTGGCAATGGGAAGAATGTTTGATTTCCTATCTGTATTTTATATTGGTGTCTGGGAGATGAAAAACATTTTTTTTGTATTCTTGTCTGCGTGGCATTGGTATCCTAGAAATGGAAAACAAATTCATTTCCATGTCTGCATTTTGCTAGCTTTTTTCCCTTTTAAATGATCATGGAAACATGGAGTTCCTTCTGGTGCGTTTTGGGCACATCATTCTGCATATTTAAAATACGGATAGCCATGAATGTCCTTCTAGTGTGTCCCTGTACATGTTTTTCCCTTTTAAATTGAGACTGTGATTGTTGTTTAAATTCTCATGAATTTTCCATTCAAAACGTGACTGAAATCGATGTTTAAATGCTCACGATTTTCCATCCAAAACGTGACTGAGTTGTTGTTTAATTTCCCATGATTTTTTCCTTTAAAATGTGAAGAGATTGTTGTTAAAATTACCCACGTTTTTTCCTTTAAAGATTGACTTAGATTGTTGTTTAAATACCCATGATTTTTCCTTTAGAATGTTGTCGGAGCTTGTTGTAATTATCCACGATTTTTCCTTTAGAATGTTGCGATATCTTGATGTAATTATGCATGATTTTTCCTTTAGAATGTTACCAGAGCTTGATGTAATTACCCATGATTTTTGCCTTTAGAATGTTGACTGAATGACCATGAATTTACCAGAACAATTGCTACAGTTAATTGGCTTGTTAATTGAAAAGTTAATTGCTATATTAATTTCCTTACTAAATGCCAGAACAATTGCTACAACACTGTGAATGGTCAACAGATTCCTACTTATTGATTAAATGCTGCAACGAGTTAAATGGTTAATAGTGATGTAAATCACCTTGTTTTTGTGCTATTAATCGTTATGTTAACCGTCATATAAATTGCCTCGCTACTATTATGAAAATAGTCATGCAAACTACCCTGTTATTGCTTAATTAATTGATTATGTTAATCATTATGTTAAATGCCTTGTTAACTGCTGTGATAAATTGTTTTGTAACAGATATGTAATTACCTTGTTGATTTTCTACAACAATGTTATTAGCTGGTAGTTTCCTTCTCAATGATAATAAACAACTAGTGTGGTTAGTTTAGCCATTATATCTAGACTAATGTTGAGGTTTAACTATTCATAAGTGCTATAGGTAGAATTCCACTTTAAGAATGTTAATGTTTTTATTCAAGTTTATGGTTAGTTGGATTTATAGATATCGCCTAATTGGTAACCTAGACTCGCTAAATTTGTGTCGTAATTCATGTTAAGTTCGGTGGCTAACTCATTGACTAATGGAATTTAGACTGGTTAATTGATCTGTAATTAGTACGAATTTAAGTCATAGATAACGACCTTTTATCCTTGATTAATGGTTGTTGTTTACTATTAATTAATGTTAGTACGTGGTTTGTAAATGTTCAATGTGATTGGTTTTGCTCACTGTAAGGGTTATAGTTACTTGTGTAATTAATTTTGGGTGCCTTGGGTTGTTGGGATGATTGTCCTTGGCTTAGTAGTCTTGGTTTGTTTGTGTCAGGCAGGATGTAGACACCTCCTTGTTCCTCAGAATAGTCGCCAGCCTTGAGTCCTTAAATGGTCAAAATCGATGGGAACCTAGGCTTGAGCGTTGCGTATGTGTCCTGGAGGTCCTAACCATAGTAGGGTAGGATGGGTGGGTAGTCATTCTTATTTTACATCGGTTGAATGTCGTACATTGCTTCCAGGTGCTTGATGTGCTTTTTGTTACCACAAATTCTTGCAAGATGGTGTTTTCTCCTGGTTTCGGGCCCCTAGTGTAAATGCATAGAAGGGGGGTTTTGAAAACCAGTTGAGTGTGTTTTATTCAAAGGCCGCAACCATGAGTGACGAGCACAACCCACAAAAGAAGTCCTTTTCCGACTTAAAATCAAGAGAGCAGGCAATTTGTTTTCAACGACAAGGATTCATCAATGAAGCAGAACAATGGTCGGTGGGTAATTGTAGTCAACCGAGTCGTGTCAAGTATAGTGCAGAAGTTTTCAAGGAAGTGAACGGTTGGAATTCTCCATGGAGCACTCGCGAAGTTATGAGGGTCGTTGATCACGATCATTTTAAGCATGGGATTATTTCTCGGACTCGGTGTTCGTGAGTTCAAAGGGAGGACCATATCCATTGCTTGTGTGAGATCGCAAATCACAAGAATTGTGGAAAGGAAAGGATCCATCGTGTCTCGGGACTTCGCATGGGGAGAACGCCAAATTTTGACACTCCAACTCGTGAGATTACGAGTTGCGAGAGGGGATAGTACTTGAGCCCTAGCTGATAGTTACATGTGGAGGGCACTAACAATAAAAAGAGATATACCCGTATCACCATCTTGGGTATTGGGAGTTTGGAAAAGAGGAGTTGTGGGTCTTCGACCCACGAACTTGCGAGTCATGAAATGCAAAGAGATTTTAATGTCGAGCCCACAGTATCGCCGAAAGTGTTATGGGTCATCCAATCAAATAGGGGCACGTGGTGTGCGATTAGGCTCTATCGCCTCTTCGTGCATCACATTTATTTGAAGAAATTTTCTTTGCAACTGGGATCCCCAAGATGCGAAGTGCCGAAAGAATCGAGGACCCGGGCCCGCAATGTCACTGAAAGTGATCTCAGTCATCCATCCTGCAGGGACACATGGTGCGCGATTAGGTTCTTCGCCTCTTCACGCATCACAACATTGAAGAGTAAGGACTCTCTCCTTCCCATCCTCGAGACACAAAGTGCCGAAGCTCCTGAGAATATCATCTTGGCCACTCCCTGGGGAAGCAGTTAATGAAAATTGAGCAGGTATATGAAACCTCAGCTCGAGCCATAAATGGAAGGTATGGGAGGCCTCGAGCAATCAGCCCGTGGTACCCTTGTGTGCAGGTCCCCCCTGCAAGAGCCATGCTGAGTTAAGGTGGAGTTTGATGAAGGATTTATGTCCGAGTTTGATTGAAGGGATGCCATGCCTCGGAGGTCCGAGAATGCCTATGTTGGGCAAATTTTTCTGAGTATATGTACTCATTTTTTCTCTTTTTTGTAGGCATCGACGGTTGAGCTAGGCTCCCGACTGTAAAGTTTTAACGAATCATTGGTTTCTCTGGTTATGTATTGGCACTTGAGACTTCTTGCATTATGAATGTCATCTTCTTTCCATCTCTTTGTTCACACTATGTTAGAACAGCTCGGAATTGGAGGATCCAGTCGAGTTGCGCTGTTATAGGATGATGTAGGTTGGATCACTATAATAGTTGCATTGTTTCTATTCAATTCCTGTATTTTCTCAATGCTGAATGATTTGGAATTGGAGGATCCATTCAAGTCACCCTTCAGTTCCCCAAAACTCAGAACCAAGAGGATCTTTCATTATGAGCTTTTCTTCCTCAAGTTGCCGAAAGGCCTGATGCCCAAGGCAGTCTTGCTCACTCATCTTACCAAGTCTTGCATATGCTCATTTTACAATCAACTCACTGACGGAAGTTAGATCAAGAGCTCCTTTGTTCTTTACATACCAAGTCTGTTCCCTGAGTTAGAGTGATACCTTCCTGGGTCTCTACCCATTTGATCACCCATTAAATTTATCTGTGACATAAATTGATGGGCATCGAGCTTTGCTCCTGCTGCAATCCAGGAGTGACTTCCAACGCAAACATTTTTCTAGCACCTTTGTCGGGGACGAAGTTGAATATTTTCCCTAGGATTGAACGAAATTGAACCTCTGATTCTAAAGGTGCATCAAGCATCACAACCCTTAAAGATTGCTACTATGCACCTGGTGACTCCGCTGTGGTGACTCCAATGTTTCCACATCACTGTTTCAGTTGCGACTACTTTAGCATGCCTGAAAGCTAACCCAGAGGAGCTTTCTCGAGAAGGTTTCAACAGCTTCTTTCTCAGCCTGGGAAGCCTCCTGGGGTAACAACAACATAAGATCTGGCCTTTGATGGTGAACAAGGAGTAGGCATATTCAAAGCTGTAAATATTTCACCTAGCGACTCCATGATTCGAGGATCGATTGGTGACTCCACTAGCTCTATATGGAAGAAATCTTAGCTCAAAGGTTGGCTTTCTGTGACTTTTCCTAGATAGTTGGTTTTCCTAATCCACTACTAGATAGAGATGAATGGAAAGATATCCTCCCTGAATTTCAAGCAAAATTTTTGGAGGTACCAGTTGAGCATTTACTGGACTTTCATGAGGTTATTCATCGACTTAATATCATGCATGAAGATGTACAAATTAATCTTTTTAAGTATTCATTGAAGGGAGATTCTCTCGATTGGTGTCGATCTCTTCCCACTGCAAGAATCCATTCTTTGACAGGTTTTCATACAACGTTCAATTCATTTTGTAAAGATTACTTCCCAGCTGAGTGTTTGTATGAAAAATGTTGTGATGAGTTTTCGTTACTTCATAAAGCCTCTGTCATCCCTAAAGACCATGTTTGTGATGAAGCCTTTACTATGGAGGAAAGCATTTTCTATGAAAATCTAGAGGTATGGTTTGATATTAATTATGTTAGCCCTAACACAGAAGCATCTAACATCATTTCAGATACATATGTTCCTTTAGATGTTCATAAGTATCAACATGCCTCTTTTGAGAATTTTGAGTTTATAGAGAAGATGTTGTCTATAGTAGACGACTCTCCTGAATATAGGGTTGAAGAAGATGTTCCTAACAGCCCGACTTATGATGACGAAGATCTTCCATTTTTTAAAGAAGAGATGGTTGTGGAAGAGGATTCTTCTCTTTCCCTTCAAGAGGTTGCCCATGATATATTTTTACCTAGGATTAAAGAGGAAAATATTATATATGAACAACTAGAAGCAGCAGTTATCGTTGTCCCTGAAATGGATATTTTTGACAGTTATATTCTCGATGGGATAACTATTCTGGAGGTTTGTCATAGAAATGAAGGGAAACCCTTTTTTGATGAATATTCTAGTAATGATGAGAAACAAGCTTATTATACATTTGATCACTATGAAGACATTGATCGACATGACATCAAGCAGAGCTTTCACATTGTCCCTATTTATGATGAATATGAATCTGATCCTTGGAAGAGTCATGGAGAAGAGGAGGAGGAGCCAAAGATGTAGTTTACAGAATGCACAGAGCCAGTCAGCGAGAAGCCACTACCTGATATCAGTTAGCCTATGTCAGCTATCCACCCACCTGTGCTTACCAGAGATATTGATCCACACGTGAACAACTGTGTAGCAAAGGAGGTTGTATGTCACCCATTTTCTGGAGTTTTCCACTGGTCCTATGAGTCTGTGAAGGAATACATGGATTTGTATTTCCTTCGCAATTTGGATCTGCACTTTTTCATCTCGACTTTAGCCTGTAAGGAGGAGTCGAAGAGCGTAACCATTCTGCTGTCACAGTTACACCACCTGTTTGTGATCATCGACAAAAGGAAGGAGGTTTTGTTTAGGAAGTTGCTTGAATGGCTATGGTGGAAGTTTTCTTTCACCTAGCCCCATGTAAAGGATTTTATTAGATTAGGACCATACATAAATAAGCTCCTCAGAGCATGTGTGTTTATCTTTTATTTTTCACTTATCGGCATGTATTTTTAAGCAGGGTGTTTTGAGCTCGACTCCATAGCCCAACAACAAGGCACTGAAGTTGTAAATGAGTTCTTAGAGCATCGCAGGGACGTCTCTATCCCCCATGGAGCTTAATGTTAGCGCAAATTCTTGCAACATGGTGTTTTCTCCTGGTTTCGGTCCCCTGGTGTAAATGCATAGAAGGGGGGCTTTGAAAACTGGTCAAGTGTGTTTTATTCAAAGGCCGCAGCCATGAGTGACGAGCGCAACCCACAGAAACAATCCTTTTCCGGCTTAAAATCAAGCGAGCGGGCAATTTGTTTTCAGCAGCAAGGATTCATCAATGGAGCAGAACAACAGTCAGTGGGTAATTGTAGTCAACCGAGTCACGCCAAGTATAGTGCAGAAGTTTTCAAGGAAGTGAACGGTCGAAATTCTTCATGGAGCACTCGCAAAGTTACGAGGGTTGTTGATCGCGATCAGTTTAAGCATGGGATTATTTCTTGGACTCAAGTTTCATGAGTTTGAAGGGCGGACCATATCCGTTGGTTGCACGAGATCGTGAATCACGAGAATTGTGGAAAGGAAAGGATCCATCGCATCTTGGGACTTCGCAAGGGGAGAACGCCAAAGTTCGACACTCCAACTCGCGAGATCATGAGTTGTGAGAGGCGCTAGTACTTGAGCCCTAGCCGACGGTTACATGTGGAGGGCGCTGACAATAAAAAGAGTTATAAGCATATCGCCATCTCGGGTATTGGGAGTTTGGAAAAGAGGAGATGAGGGTCTTCGACCCATGAACTCATGAGTCGTGAAATGCAAAGAGATTTTAATGTCGGGCCCACAGTATCTCCAAAAGTGTTCAGGGTTGTCCGATCAAAGAGGGGCACGTGGTGTGAGATTAGGCTCTATCACCTCTTTGTGCATCGCAACTTTGAAGCACTTTTCTTTGCAACTGGGATCCCCGGGACGCGAAGTGTCGAAAGCATCCAGGACCCGGGCCTGCAATCTCACCGAAAGTGATCTCAGTGGTCCATCCCACAGGGACACATGGTGCACGATTAGTCTCTTCCCCTCTTCATGCATTGCGACTTTGAAGAGTAAGGACTAGATCCTTCCCATCCCTGAGACATGAAGTGCCGAAGCTCCTGAGCATATCATCTTGGCCACTTCCTGGGGAAGAAGTTAACGAAAATTCAACAGGTATATGAAACCTCAGCTCAAGCCATAAATGGAAGGTATGGAAGGCCTGAAGCAATCAGTCCATGGTACCCTTTGTGTGCAGGTCCCTCCTGCAAGAGCCATGCTGAGTTAAGGTAGCGTCTGATGAAGGATTTCCGTCTGAGTTTGATTGAAGGGACACCATGCCTCGGAGGTTCAAGCACACCTCTGTTGGGCGAATTTTTCTGAGTATATGTACTTGTTAGAAAATATTGCATAGGCAGTGAATGCGTGTTGGAAACAAATAGTGAATCAGTGAAAGGTTTTCATTGATGGCAAGTCTGTATCAGACAGGAATCCCATTTCAACAAGCTTTCACGATTCAATCGTAGCCATTAGATCATCAAAAATGAATCTGGATCGTACATTATAGTTCTTGTCAGAGTATCGGGGATCGGGAGTTGAAGAATCTTTGGAATTTCATCCACAGGAATCCCGATTTCGCGATATGAAAAATCGCGATGCAATCTGAGCCGTCAGATCAAGATTTGATATGGACTGTTGATTCAAGTCTATGTCGGAGTTTCGGGGAACGCAACATGGAGTGGCAAGAAAACAAATGCAACAAGGATCCTGATTTCGCGATATGCGATATCGTGACTCAATCATAGTCATTGAGTCAAGATTGTACCTGGACCGTTGATCTAACTCCGTGTCAGAGTTTTGTGAATCACGACTCCAAAAGGAAAAGAAACAAGTGCAACAAGGATCCCGATTTCACGATATGCGATATTGCGATTCAATCGCAGTCGTCAAGACAATATCCGACCCGGACCATTGATCTAATATCTTATCGGAGTTTTGCGAATCGCGATATGGAGAAGCAGAAGAAACTATGCAACAATTACAAAATTGCAATAGGCAAAAACACGATGTAATAACAACCGTCAGATCAAGAAGTGATATGGACCATTGATTCGACTTCTTTACTGAATGTCGAGAATTAGGAATTCGAGTTGACAAAAACAATGATCGTCCAGAGTGTCAAAATCCTGATGAGTAATATCCCGACTTAATATGAACCGTCAGATCTAGATATAATCTGGATCATTGATCTAATTTCATTATGTTATTTTGTAGATTGGGATTTGAAGATGACAGGAACATTGAACATAAGGAATTACAAATTTGCGATATGCGAAATCATGAAAGCGCCTTTCACATAAAGCCTTGGTCACAACCCTTGGTCACAGGAAGAGAAGGAGTCAGTCTAGATAAGCTCCATTTCTGAGTTTCGGAGATCGCGATGTGAAAGTGTCGAGAAACTTGGGCAAAGGAATGCTGAAATGCCGAAACCCGATTTAAAGGCAAGATTTATAAAAGTCATCCTATGGTGCGGATAAGAATTGAATGAGATCTAAGGATTACTGTTTTTTCTTCACACACAGGTAACTCATTAGTTACGATTCTGCTAAACAAAATGGATTATTGATTGCGAATCATTTATCATTTCAGTTTCTAAGACAGGTGTCCTTGGTTTTCCTATTGGAAGGTGAAGTGGAATCATCAAGGTGGTGTGTAGAAAAGAAAATGAGAGAGACTGAATGTTGTTGGTTGTTCTGGACAGGAAATGAATGAAACAGTAAGAAATAATATAGTAGAGGATGTGTGGTAGGAAAGTGATCATATCATATGTGTAGATTGAAATGTAATGCAGAGAAGAATAGCAGAGCAAGAGAAAACGCAATGCAAAATAGTAGAGCAAGAGGAAACAGAGCATAATGACAGAAAAAGATGATGCAAAGCAAACATGCTGAACATACAGAGGAAGAGAAGATTTGCATAACAGTTTGTGGAAGATCAGACTTACAGAATAGATAAAGGTTGGTAAGAATTGATTTATCTGGGTAATTGTCTGTGTATTCATTATTTGATATTTCAGGGAGGTTGGGAGGTACTCGGGAGGACTGTTGTCCTAAGAGGTTCAAGTGGGTGCTTGAACACAGGGAGTTGTACCTTCCATCTGGTGGCATCTAGAGAAACTAGGGTGGCAGGGTGGTGCAAGGGATAACTCTTGTTCTCTGTGATACAGGTTGGTGCCTGTATGATTGGAAGTTGGTTCTTCCATCCAGTTGGTGCTGGAAACACTCAGGGAGTTGGTGCTTCCTTCTAGTTGGTGCTAGAGAAACTAGGGAGTTGGGGCTTCCTTCTAGTTGGTGCTAGAAAAACCAGAGAGTTGGTGCTCTCAAACAAGTTACAGCTTGTAAAATTGAGGTAGCAGCCTCACATTGAGTTGGTACTCAATTGTAGATGATGTACAAAACTGAAAAGACTGCCTATCATTTCGAAGAAGAAGAGGTTTTCTCCCTTTATGGGTTTCCTCGTGAAAAAATGTCTCTATGTATACTTTATGTGTGACTGATGTTCTTTAATTTTACTTTCC